>JAXQQM020066328.1:0-68407 GCA_034641835.2 Pinus albicaulis | reverse complement strand
TGTGAAATATAATGGAGTCTTCTAAAGGCTCTGTAAAATAAAGGTAATTCGAACTATGTCAAGAAAAAAACAAGGTAGATATAGGTTATTTTCTGAACAATTTTTGAAGGTTGATGAAGAAGAACAATTTCTAAATATAATAGCACTTGCGAATTAGATTAATATAAGCTATTGGATATATATATATATATATATATATATATATATATATATATATATATTTAAATTAAATTTATATATATATATATATATATATATATATATATATATAAATTTAATTTAAATATATACAACAAAA
This sequence comes from Pinus albicaulis, assembly GCA_034641835.2. Classification (NCBI taxonomy): domain Eukaryota; kingdom Viridiplantae; phylum Streptophyta; class Pinopsida; order Pinales; family Pinaceae; genus Pinus; species Pinus albicaulis. Next base: position 68,109 of record JAXQQM020066328.1, on the reverse strand, counting down.
TATTAACTTACTCTCTACAAAATCTCCTCCAGTAGTTTGAGTGGCACTAATGTATCTTAAAACGTAAGGTGAGCTAAGCAATGTAACCGCTTAAAAAAATAACTTAAAGAAAGAAAGAAAGAAAGTGTTTTTAACGTCCACATGGCTAAAAATAGCCTATGAGATAGATTGCTTCTCCATCTGGCTCTTGTATTCGGTCATTTTCCTGTGAAGTTTTACAATAACTGTTCCTAACTTCTTGAAAAACTCTTCGCTGAATAGATTATCCCAAGAACTCGCTGCCAGAATACCTGCATAATTTTCCCTGCTGTCCTTGAAGGCCTCGCATTCTAAAATGAAATGTTTTTCTGTTTCCACTTTTCCGGAAGAAAAAAAATACATATTATTTCCTCCCACATTTCTTTTGGCTTTTTCCAGCGCCCTGTTTCACAACGGACTTGATGAGAATTAGTCCTTAATTGAACAATAAGAATTTTAGATCCCAAAAAATATTGGCCACTATATACATTTTTATTGATAATTATGAATGAGATTAAACTTTTCAATATAGTACTTCTTCTTTCTCTCAAATATATTTGTAAAACTTATACATGAATAACAAGACGAACAAACAAACAAAAAATTTCACTCTGCGGAATTGTCTCCACCCATTAATTCTGCATGCTCATCTGGAGAGTTCAGTTCTCATCACTGGGGAGAGTTCAGTTCTCATTATTGGGGGCGGTGGCAGTTAATGGGACCAAAACTAGTCTAAATTGGAGTGAGTTGTGGCACATGCGCCCGGACTTCAGTAAAGTTATGATGCCGACCATGTGCTTGCTATTCCACAAGTTCATAGTGTAAAATTTATTTCGTTACTGCCACGTGGTAAAGGATACATTAGAGTAATTTAAATATCCTTTTAATTTTATTCTTCTCAAATCATCTTAACGCAAGATATATTTTAAATTATTTACTAAAATATTTGCATGTAGTTTCATTGACCAGATGGACTTGATAAATATTATCATGAATATAAATTCGTGAATTAAATCCGAGGTGGGAGTGTTCAATATTTACATAGATCATTCTCGAAGGTCAAAGAAGAATATAAATATTTAAAAATTATAATTATGCAGTCTTGAACCCATGAAATATTACATATCTCGTAACATGTTTGGGCATAAATGATACCATCCATGTTAATCTCAATGATTGAGGAATTATTCCATGGTCAAAAGAACAAAAGAGAGATTTATTTAAAATATTGTATTTCAGTATTGTGAACTTCAAATTTGTCGAGTTACTAATTAACAAAGAAAATGAAACCTTGCATACAGTTAGTAATTTGTTGTATCTAATTAATAATTTGTTGTTATACAAAAGGACATGATATTTGGCTTTTTGGCCTTTTTTTTTTTAATCCCTGACTAAGTGGGCCTTTTAGGGATAGGGGTTACGGATTTGCTTTTTTCAAGGAATGTTGCTGAAATAGTTTCACATTTTATTTTATTTTTTTAAATTTTTTCAGTATTTTGTTGTTCTCGATATTTTGTTTTTATTGTCTAATTTTTTTTCAGGATTGTAGTTGGCAACCCCTTGAGATATTACAATGTATCCACACATGGGGCAAAAAGATCAGATGTACAACTCCCTTCTTTTTTTCCCTTTTTGGGAGGTTTGGTTGGCCAGAAACAAGTTCATCTACGAAGGTATTCAGATAGCTCCACACTGGATCTATCTTTCGATTCTGGCGTGGTTGAACACACAGGCTGCTCTTACTATTCCTTCCTCAGATTTATCTCATCGACTTCGCCCTCACCCAGTGAATTTTCTGGCTAGTTATTTTGATGGGGCTGAACAACAGGGTGTCTGTGGCTGTGGGCCTGGATCAAATTGGTGAATGGGGAATATTTCTCCATTTATTGGAATGGCGACCATGCTACAAGTACAAAGGCGGAACTCCTTGCCCTTTGGAGTCTGTTTTGGGTCGCCTTCAACTTGCGGTTATCTACCTTCCACATTTATGGTGATACCAAATATGTTATTGACGGGGTGAATGGACTCATAAATCTCCAGCCTCCTGGGCTACACAGCTAGATCAACCGGGTCAATTATCTGCTACAACGCCTACATTTCCCCCCTATTCAACACATTTTCAGGGATGCAAATACCCAAGCTAATCTCCTCTCCAAGCGGGGCATGTTGGAACCTTTTGGACTTGTCCATATCCAACATCATCACGGCAATATGTTGTTGGACTCTTTCACCATTCCACTTCCCTAACACCTTCTGCAATTGGCATCGCTTTCCCTATTTCCCTCTTTGGGTGGAGAGGTTTTGTAGTTTGCTTTTATCTTTTCTATGTTTAATTTGTTGAACTTTTTGTTTTTTTTTGCTGATCTCTATATTTACCCAATCACATTTTCACAATGTTGAGGGTTTTTTTCGTTATGGTGATGATCCTATGCATAGTATTAAAAACCAGAATCGGTGACCGGACCGGTGGACCTAATGAACCTGTAACCGGATCGGAACCGGTCTAACTGGTACTAGTTAGGTCTAAACGAACCAGTGTTTAAAAAAATACATTAAATAATTATTTTTTTAATAAAAAAACTATTTTTAAGATTTGCAACCATGATTCCAAGCCAATAGAGACAAAATATGCAAATTTTGCTCATTTATATACCATGTAAAGGTGAATATATCAAAATGGCATTATGGCACTGAGTGCAATACATGTCATCGACAAAATACATAAGCAATGAGGCTCCAAATGACCCATAAAGTCCAAAAACAATGCTACAAGCTATGAGCATTGAGGCCATTGGCCTACATAGTACAGTGACAGTCTACTACAAATCTACATATATGATATTACTAAATTCTAATTAATGATCAACATTATCACTTGAAAGTTGAAACTTCTAATCATGATCAAAGTTCAAACTCAGTTGGTTGAACTTGAGTCTCCCGACTCTCGACTGCCAAACTTTGCAAGTGCTCCAGTCACAAACTTCTCTATTGGTTCAACGACTCGAGCTTCAAACTTCTGAAGGTATTCTTCCCTAATATGCCCTATTACTTCATTTGGTGCTCCACATGGCTTTACATGGCCTGCTATCCCAGCCAAGTGTTGCTAGCACCTGTAAATACCCCCTCCTGCAATATATTTTTGGCAATATTTGTAAATCATTTTGCCATCAATCATATCACAATGAGCCCATTCAGTATCCTTGCCTTTTGGAGGCATGATGGCTACTACTTAGCTCAAACTCTATGTTGTTACACTACTCCAGCAAAAACTCAACTCTCCAAGCTCTCAATCAAACTCACAAAAGCTCAAAATGAGATGTGTGAGACAAATGAGAGGGTACCCTTGCCTTTAAAGGATTGGGGAGGGTGTTTTTGGAGGGAAAAAACCCCCCTTTTCCCTCCAAAACCACCCATTACTGGCCAAATCAACTTCTGTGGGTCCTTTTTGTGGCTGTGGTAGCTAACCGGCCAGTTAGATCGGTTTGACCGGAAAAAAAGAGAAATGGGGTGCCTGACCGGGTTTTTTGACCGATTTGGACCGGCTAGGCTCCTGACCGGCTGGTTTGACCGGCTACTGGTTCAAACCGGCCAGTTTTTAATACTATGATCCTATGTGTCTCTGTGGGACAATGGATTGCATGTCATTCTCCAATACATAGCATATCAAGTTCATATCGCTGCACAAATTCTGTTTGGAATGTATTGTTTTGTTCACTATATATAACAAACAACATTTTTTCCTCTCTAAAAATGTATATATCATATTTTCTCTTTTCAAAAAGCACATATTAGGAATTAAATGCAAAGGTTTATCATGAACTAATGTAAGGCATGATCAGATTTGGAAGGGTATCATTATCATTATCATTAGGAGAATCAAAGATGTCTTTATCACTTCTTGGAGATTTAGTGAAACTACATTGAGTCAATTGTGTCTTTTTCAATCGTGCTTTTTACATTGATTCATCATCTCTCATTTAGTTAAGATCAACATAGATTTATCTTAAGTATAAATGTAACATGAGTCCAGAGGGATCAAATTTCTTCACGTATAAACTGCATTATTATTTTTTATTGTTTAAATTGTATTTTTGAATGCTAAATAGAGTATATATAGGACCGAATAAACTTTTTAACCATAAAACTTATTTTTTTCAAAATATATACATAGTTTTTTAAAATAATATATAATTTATACTTAATTTACATTAACATAATTTACATCACATGTACATTGGGACACTTTATCACACAAATTAAAATAGTTTATTATAATTATTATTTTTTAAGTATATGTCAATATTAATTCTTATTAAAATATTTTATCGATAAGCCACATTGAATATTTTTCTATATACAACATTAAAATGTTTTATTTTAACAATTTTTTTTCTATATATAAATATAAATGAATTTGATATCCACATAAATTAGTTCACATAAATCTTCAAATAGTTTATTTAAATCTCTTGTTGAAATATTTTTGAAAAGCATAAGATTTAAACATCTTACTCATACATTTTTTTACTTCTATTCATTTTTTTTTTTAAATTATAGCCGACATTATTTTTCTATTTAAAACATAATTTTTAATTTTTATTCTTATTTTAAAGGGGATAGACAAATGGAAAAACTTACACATCCCCTCATACTGGGTTGTAGAATGAGCCTCTCGACTCAACAAGTAGGAAGAGTAACAAGAAGTGAGAATAAGTGAGAGAAGAAAGAAGAGTAACATGAAAAAAAGTATGTAAAGTGAACGAATTTGAATAATTAAAAATATTTTTTGAGTTCAGATATAAGTTGTAGTTAAATGTTTCAATGTGATATAAATCATGGTATGACAACAATAATTTTTTTGGGAAAGATGGAGTTATTTGGTAGATTTAAATATCAAAATTCCTAAGTGAATATGTGTTTAAATTTTTCTTGCTAAGTTTAAATGTAACATGGTTTTGCTTCCCAACCAACTTGTAAGCCTCTCCTTCTCCAATGACCCATTATTATAATATGCAAAGTGGTATGTAAGGGTGTGGAAAATTATATTGCAAATTAATCAAAAATACATTTTTTATCCAATTGTAATGTCTCTCTTCATGTGGGTTATACACTATGCACACTTTTTCTTTAGAACCTTGTTGTGACAGAAAGTAGATCAAAACTAATATTTGTAAGATTCTTGGTATATTAGTTATGTCTTAGTTATCTCATTGAGATTTTGAAAAACATTTAAGCATTTTTGTACAAACAATATATGAAAAAAAGGCAAGTGCACCAAAGTTTTACTGTAGAATTAGTTTGAAAAATATGAAAAAAAAGACATAAGAGTGAATTGCAAAAGTTATAAGAAAAGATGAGAGGAATGGTGTTTCTCAATGTTTGTTTGAAATTTGAAAAAAAATTAATAAGACATCTCACTAATGAACCATGATTTTGAGGTTGTATGATTTTAAATTTTTTATAAATGTTGACAAAATTGTTGTTTCTCTTTTCATTTATGTAAATAATGGAGCACTAAAACAAGAGGTCTTAAATGACACTTAATGAACTTATTTCAACGTTGAACCTATGAATTGGATGTAAAACAAATATGATTACAAGTATTTCATTGAACATTGATGTCATCTTTGTTTTTCATCTTATCCACCTAAATAATGAACTAATAAGACATGAAGTCCTGAATGAACTTATATTTGACATGGCATCTAAATGGTAAGTTGTAAAAGAGATCCAATATTGGGTGTTATTTCTTCAAATGTTAACATGGTTTATCTTTATTTCCTATCAACTTAATAATGGGATAGTAAAACAAAAGAACTTGAATAACATTAGGACTAAGGATATATAATATATTTCTTTAAATATAAACAAATTATTTAATAAAATAAGTAAGCACCCTTATGGTCTTTACAATAGAAGGTTTTGAGTGTGCACCTATGAATATTTAATAATGTCAGTTAGGTATGCTAAGTGGGGTTAAGAAAAAAATGAAGTTATTTTAATTTATGATTTTTGGCTTTAAAACCAAGGATAAAACCATTCTCTCTAATTAGAGGACCATAATGATTAGCAACATTTTAGCTAAAGCTATATAGAATTATTTCGCAACATAAAATTAACCTATGGCTAAAAAGCCATGATAAAATCGCTAAAAGCCAAATTGTGTTTATTCGATATCATTTAATTGTGAATCACCTTGTTACTCGCACAATCATTGTAGAGGAGTGTTGCAATATTATAATTGATCTCCTATGTTGTTTCATTGACTTTAGAAAAGATTTCACTACAAGGAAAAGACCCTCTAATGGATGTTTTTGAGGAACCCCTTATAAAATACCCCAGACATCCGTTTGTAGCGGAGGTTAGTAGAGGAGGTTGGCGGGTGGAGGTTTTTGTGGATGTTTTTCTTCCGGTGTGCTTATCATCCTAAACCGCACCGGTGCGTTCAACTAGAGAAAGCACTAGTGCGAAAAACATTGGCACACCGGGACACCGTGCTCTCTGTACAAACCCGCCCGGTGCGTCTTATTACTGTAACGCACCAGTGCTTTACAAAGATTCAGCATCGGTGCATACTAAAACCCCGCGCCAAAATTGAAACAGCCTGGTGCGGTCTTAAGAAACCGCACCGGTGCGCCTATAAAAACCCACGCACCAGAACATGGTTAAATAAAAAAAAATTACGGCAAAAAAACTACATTTCTCACTTTTCAGTGCTTCAGAATGCTCAAGCACCGGTGCAACTTTTCCTTTTCTGAGGTGCCCTAACATCGGTGCTTCCATTGCATGCACTGCTGTTGTGCATTTCCCACCATCTCCATTTTGAATTTTGCAAAATGGTGGGCAAATTTAGTTTTGCAAATTCTACAACTAATATGCCTCCTCGATGGCCAAATGTACATGTATTTTCCTTGTTTTTCCATAATTAAGCCTTTTAGCAGATTAGAATTGTAAATTAGCTTAAAATTAACTTTTTTTTTTTAATTTTTTTCCCACGCGGTGCGCTCGAGCCGTTCATCTCGCACCAGTTCACGGTGCTGCCTGTAAATTTACAGGCCACACCGCCACTGGTGCTAACGGTATCTGCACCGGTTCCAGGGTGGTACCTAAAGGCATACCAGGCTTTTTTAAAATTTAAAAAAAAGTGTGGTGCGGTCGATTACCCGGTCGCACCGTTGACCCTGTCAAATAGCCGGAATGCAGTGTGTTGACAGAAATATCTTTCCTGGGGCGGATACTTTTGTCAGCACACAAAATTCTGAAATTTCGACTTAGTCAACGGTGCGGCCTGGTTAAAGACCACACCGTTGACTATGTACTGATGTTAGGGTCAACAGTGCAGGCTGTTATACCACCACACCGTTGAATTTGGAACAATGCCAGGAGGGTGGTGCGCTTAAAATTTTTAGGTGCACCGCCTCTAGTGCGTTGAGAATTTTTGGGTGCATCGCCTTCGATGCGAGACAATAAAAGACGCATTGTGACCGGTGCATGCCTGTTTTTTGTGGTGCATCGACTGCCTTTTTTTTTTTTTCAATTTTTTTTATATATGTATATTCCTAAATACATGTGTTGTTTAATACAAAAATTGTATTTAATATGTCAATCATTTAGAGACATGAGAGGAGAGAGGAGAGGGAACATCAACAACAACAGGCGGACCAATATAACATGGTTCCCCTGTTGGAGGCACGAGAGAGGGAGAGAGATGCGTACCCTCGGCCTATTACATCAGCTACCCAAGGGATCATAAGGCAGGTAGGCCTCCTCAAGTTTTATGAGGAGGCTAATTCCCTAAAGGGCCATGGTTTGTTTTTGCGACATCTTATCCGCAGGTGGAATGGCCACCTATATGCTTTCCGGGTTGGTCCTAACCAGTGGTACGCGCCCACTGAGGAGGACATCTATTTCATTACAGGGCTGTCGAGGAGAGGGGTGGATTTTCCCTCGTTCCCAGAGGTTCCAGTTGGATATGCAGCAGGGAGTCAGTTGGTGTACTCCCAGAGATACATTAGCGCGGATATACTGTCTCCTTCATATTTTCAGGTCTCCGGAGGTCAGTTATGTATTGTTGCATTTGGTAGTGAGGAGGTGAGGTGCCTCTCACTTCTGATTTCGACCATTTCACACAACACTAGTGATGGGAAACGCATTAGTTGCTCGCTTCTATATTATGTTTATTATTTAGTACAAAAGACACGACTTGTGAAGAACTACTATTGTTGTAGTCATTCCTAATTGGTGAATCTGGACGTAGCAGGAATTGAATCAGTGGTTGATTCAACCATTCTTGGTATCGTTCCTCTCCGATTTTTTCTCTTAATTCAGTCTTCTCTCGATTTGGAATTTTTGTGGGGTGTAACGGAAGATGCTAGGTAGGTCGCTCATCATCACTAGAATCCTAATAGTTAAAAAAAATATTTGAACATGATTAGTACAAAATATATGATATCAATTAGTAAGCACGTTGACAATATTGCATGATTAATTGGTTTGACATTGAAATAATTACATTAATCAATATACCAAACAATTATAATTATTACCATCATTGTCCCAGGATTGTGGCTAGAAGATGCAATATTGTTACAATTGGTAGGGTGAAGCGGTTGTCCATTTTCATCTACCAAATGCGCCTTGCGGTATGCTGCTCCTGATAAGAGTTTCTTATGTTTTGGAGCTGTTTGAATATTTTGTGCATCTGAACTCGATTATGAATCTACACGAACCTGCAAATTTGTATACATTATAAATTTAATTAAGATGTGCATGATTGACATGGATAAAAAACATAAATTCAATTAGATAGTGAAAATATAAATAAAATCTGAAGTAAATATTACGTCTCGAGATGGATAGGAAGAACTCCACGATGGGCTTTGAGAAATATTATGGAACGAGCTGGATTTTGAAGAATTGTCCATTCGATATAATTATGATATTTTTTTCCTGCATTTAAGAAAAATCAACAATAAATTTTGGTGTACACACCTAAAAGTAAATTTGATGCCTCAAAAATGAACTTCTTGTTATTGGTGCTAATGTACCAATAATTGCACCGGTGCGTTTTAGTTACTGCGCACCGGTGTCATGTTATAAACGGGTGCACCGGTGCGGTGCTATTAAGTGACGCACCAGTGACGAATAACCAGAAATAAAAAAAAAAACGGAACTCTATGTTTTTTAAGTGAAAAAAAGTGGTAAATTGAAAAATGGGCAGCAAAATATTTTTGAAAATATAATCTCATAAAATAATTCTTTAAATACTAATTTTTTTTCATTATTTCACTATTTTTGCAAAAAATTTCAGCCAGAGATTTGCAGGAGACATACCTGGAGTAAGAGAGCACGAAAGCACTGTGGAGCAGCGAAATACGTTCGAACATAAGTATTCAGACAATTATAATTCCAAACCTCTGGTGATTCAAACCCTGTAGCATAGAATTTCAAACGATCTCGTGATTAAATTTCATTGTTTTTTTCTTTTTTTGCAGTTTTTTTTACACATTAAGTAAAAAATTTCAATTTGTTGTTCATTTTTAGAAACAAAAAAAAATAAAATCCATTTTTACCCTAAACCCTTCATTCTTTTTGTTTCTGCCCTTTCTTCTCCCCGATTCTGTGATTTCAGAATTAGGGATTTTGATTTTAGATTTATAGGGTTTGTATTGCTCTATATAGGCCTATGACATCCAACCCATGGGACGACTTGCATAGTCGGATCCCAATCCATGTCGGCCCTTCCGTGAATTTAAAAAAAAAAGAATTTTTTTAATCGGTACGCTCGGTGTGACCTAGCACACCGATGCACTGGATTATCACAGCGCACCGTGCACGTACTGTTTGATAAAAAAATTAAAAACAAATTATTATTATTATTATTTTTAATTCGTGTGCCATATGTAAAATCGGGCACCGATGCGCTATTTCATTATGGCGCACCGCAAACGTACTGTTTCGCAAAAACAATTTTTTATTGTGTTAATCAGTGCACCATGTAACATATAACACACTGCACCTGGTCTCCTAGTTGATGGAGAGCACCGTATGGTGGTCCCTTATTTGCGCGGGGTGTTTATAAGAATAGGCTGCACTGCCCCCTCCATGACACCATATGCTACAAAAACTAACACTAGATGATTTTTATTATTTTGTCTGTGTTAATCGGTGCGGTGGTTGACATGTAACGCATCGATGCTCCTTGTTGCAATAGAGCACCGTATGGTGTTTTATAATATTTGGGCGGTGCGTTTATAAGACCACCATGCATCGACGTCGATACATACACCATGAAAAGCGCACCAATTTCTTGATATATTTTTTTTAACCTGAAAAGTTGACAATTTATTTATAAAATATATTAATGAAATATATGGTACAGGTTTCATATTGATAAAGAAATGGCTGACAAGAGATCAAGTAACAAAAATAATGATAACACATCAAGAAAATCAGAAGAAGCAAGTTCTTTGTAAATTATTTACAAAAAATATTATTTTTGAACTATATGTAAGTTTAACTCTAATATGTATTGTTTACTATGTATCATGCAGAGCAACAAAATGACGAAGCTCGATAAGGTTATTTCTGATCTAGGACCAGAAGAGCGTAAAATCTTGATGGAAAAATTGCAAAAGGATAAATCAGGTGAATGAAAAAATACTATCGATCCAATATGAGTTTCTTTTTTTAATTTTCATTAATAATATACTTAAAATTATTAGATAACATGTTTCAAACAATCTATTAATTCACATCTGTTTAACGTTCTGCAGGGACCAACAACTTAGAAAATGAATGTTGTTCTAAGAAAAGAAAAAAAATAGAGCATGCAAATGAAAATGAATTGCTCCTTAGCTCATCTAGAGTGGTGCTGGAGGTTAACGAAAGGGGGAAAAGCTTTTACAAAAGTTTGAGGGATCTAGTGGAACGAATGTATAGACGTTCTTTCCACTTACAATACAAAAATAAATCCAATGATTCCAAGAACCAAATTTTATCTAAGCTACAGGAAGAGTTTCCAGAGAATTGGACAATGAGACATGCTAGAATTTTAATAGAAAAAACGTGCAACAAAAAAAAAGAAGGATTGAAAAAGTAATATTCCTTTAAATGTTTTTCTAGAATTATTTATAAATATCATTTATAAATGTCAATTTTGTTATATTTACTTTTCATATATCAATATAAAAAGTAAATATCTTATTGTCATGTTACATTTTCAGGAAGATTATGAAAATCTCAAAAGATGAACGAGCTGATATCATAAATATGCCAGTAGGAATGTCCAAAAAGGTGTACAAGGAGATGGTCAAAGAAATGGACAAAACTGCATCGCAGGAGGAGCCATCTCAACAACAACGTGCTTCAAATGTAATATGTAATCGTTGAATTTTTTGATCATTAGGTACAATAAATAAACAATTTAGCGTTAAATATTAATTTTCAAGTATCTTATTGTAGAAAATAAAAGAAAATGGAACCTATTCAGCACATAAAACAGGACGACAAGGAAGAAAATGGTTGATATCTAAGTTTGTGAGTAATTGTTAATTCCTTATAACAACTTAACTAGATTTCATTTTTGTATATTTTAAGTTGTTTTACAAAAATCATCATTGAATGTCTTCAAACAGGTGCTAACATACAAAGAAGAACCAAGAGGAATTGATTGACATTGGGTTAAATATGGGTTGAGAGTATATGTTGGCATATCAGAAATTAATTGTGGAATTTGTAAGCATCTATCGATATTGTTTTACTTAGCTCTGTCTATAATTAATAGAACAAAAAAATATTTTATATTAAATATATGATTTGTTATGGGGTATAAAACTTGCAGGAAACAAAGTATGGAATTGTGCCAACAGATGAAATATTGAAATATGGAATACTACATGGTTTTGAAATAATGTGTATACTTCATGAGTCAATTTTTGCTATGGTACGTCATTTCTTTTCGATTTACATTGATGTATATGATTTAATATTGCAATTTTCATTATTCTCACCAATGTATATACACTCATTACAATTTATTTTTATGTTTGTATATGGAAGGTGAAGAAGAAGAAAACAATCAACACCATGAACAAAACATTCCTGAAAACCCAAGTCATGGAAGTAGCTCGAGCAGTGACAACAATTTAAGCGAAGAATGATGATCATTATGTTTGGATATCAAAGCAAGGCGTCGTATTTTTTGAAATTTTGTTTGTGAAATCAGACATTTTGTTTAATGTAATGGACATAGTGTCCCAATTGAAAGACATAGGGATACCAATAACTGTCCCATTTTGTATACAAATACTGTCTTATTCACACACCCACACACACACACATATATATATAATAAAATATGTTTTAATTTATTCTATTGCGTTCTCCATTGTCGCTGTGAAATGTAACACCACTATTTAAATTTATGGATGATTAAATATTATAATGAAGATATGTGAAATCTGATGATATGATATAACAAATTAATCCAAACATCACATTCAAATGCACTAATAAAATTTTAATTGATATGAATGCTGTTATAATATATGTGTCGTCTTTTGATGAATAATGAATTTAAAAAATCACAATAATTATGATATGATATAACAAATTATTCCAAACATCACATTCAAATGCATTAATAAAAATTTAATTAATATGAATACTATTATAAGATGCGTCAATTTTTGATGAATAATGAATTTTAAAAAATCACAATAATTGCACTGTCATAGGTTGATGTTTCTAAAAAATACAAAATGAACACCGGTGCGTGTCAGTTACTATACACTAGTGCGTTTGTATGATACAACATACAGGTTCGTTTATATGACCTATGGTCACCACACAAATACCAATACCAATTATAAATTTCAGTGCATTTGTGCAATACTGCGCACCGGTGCTTTTCTGTGAGACTGCGCACTGGTGCGTTTCAACGACCTATGGGCACCACACATATACCAATAGGAATTAGAAAAATCAATGCGTTTTTCTGATAGTGCGCACCGATGTGCTTCTATAAGACTATGTACCGGTGGATTGATACGACATATGGGCACTTCACAAATCCCAATACCAATTAGAACGACCCCGTGCGTTGTATCACCTACAGTGCGTTCGGTGCGGTTGTATACCTTTATTGCTCAGTGCATGAACCTTCGACCGCCCCGGGGCGATCGTCTATATGACATGCACCGGTGCGTTGAAACCTTAGTAGCGCACTGATGAAAAAACATCCGTAATAACCTCCGACTGCTCAGGTTTTTTTAGTTGTGTTGAAATTCTGTTAAAAGCTCTGCCAAAACCTCCGTTACCAAAAACATATGTTGTAGCAAATATTTTTTTGACAATTTTGGCCAATTTTATAACACTAAAACCTCCTATATAACCTCCGCTAGATTGTCTTTTCCTTGTAGTGTTTTGACACTATACCTAGGATAAACGTGTGGAAGAGGTAAAAAAGGATAACGCTTCCTCGTGAGTTGAGGGTTATTGTGGTAAGGTTGCATGAGAATGATATATCCAAGTCTAGGACTAATGGGGATTTTCCAAAATAAAATAATTGCAATATCGAAGTGAAGCAAGGGTGCCCATTGCCCCCTATCTTTTTTTCCATATACAATGATAAGCTAGAAGAGTGTTCAGAAGCTGCAATTTGTGTTTGGCCCATGTTTACTAGTATAGTCATAACTCTTCTCCTTTATGTCGATGATATTGTTCCTTTAGTGAGGATTCATTACGATCTTGGCAAGAAACTAAGAATCGTCCAAGATTTATGTTCTTAGATAGGTATGGTTGTTAATATTAAAAAATCACATATAATAATTCAAATATGACAACTTGGAGGAAGTTCCTTCATACAAATTTATTGGAATCGATATCCTCATAGGCTCAAGTGGAATTATAACATTAAGAAAAGGATAAATGGAGGAAGGAAAACTTATTGTGGGCTTGAAAACAATTGTAAATTATTAGAACTTTGGATATAAAAAAAAGAAAAGAAAAGAATAAAACTTCCTCTTTGAGATTCTCATCACTCCTATTATTTTACATGGATGTGAGGTTTGGGGTTGCAATTTCTCCAGAGAGTCATGGAGGAAGATAGAGTAGATCTAAAACAAGTTTATCACCTACAATATCAAGATTAAAGAAAATACCCCCATCATATCTTCGTAATTGAAGCAAGCCTTTACCCCATTGAAAGCATGGCTATGACTAGGTATCTTATGTACGAGAATAAACTAAACAACATGGAAGACAAGAAGTTTCCTAAAATTGGTTCTAACTCTAGACAAAACCACCACCTTCAACTCAAGTGAGGATGACATAAGGATGCCTAGCCTTGACTAAACCATTGGGAGATCAAGGAAGAGATGATTTCACATAATAAGGATAATATTAAAAATGTGATTACATCAAAATTTAAGGAGAAATTGTAGTTCAATAAAAAGTTAAATGGAAAACAAAAACTAAGAGGTCATAAGGAGGTGATCAACCCAAATCTAGAAAATAGAAAAATATCTCTCTGTCTTGAATAGTGTAAAGAAGAAGATAAACATTGCTAAAATAAGAACAATTTTTCATGAGATTCATAGTGGAACTAGGCATTGGTCAATTCCCAAGAACACTATGAGAAGAAAGAGTCCATCACCGTTGAAAAATTACGAGGGTTGAAAATTTTAAACACTCTCTTCGATTATCTAGCTTACAATGATATTATATCAAATTTCAAATTACTTACCACACTACCGACCTTCTTGGCATTTTTAGTCTGTAAAACTATGTTGACCTTGGATCACTTCTTTTAATGCTTTTCAACCATAAAAATAAAATGATAATTTTTTTTGAGTATTCTCTTACTTTTTAAAAATTTGATAAACCTTTTAGGTCTTAGTAGATGGCATTCTTGTTCATCATCATTGTATTAAATATAAAGTATGTGATATATATACTAAAATAAATGACAACTTAATTTAAAAATAATAATTATTATAATAAAATAAATAAATAACGTTATCCAAAATTTTATAAATATTTTTTATAATATCTTTCATAATAATATTATAATCATATATATATATATATATATATATATATATATATAAGTAAAAAATGAATATTCTTAGTCATGAATTATTAATATTCAAATTAAAAAAAATCATTATATTTTTATAAGTTTACTCTAAAGAAGCCACAATTTGTTCGGAAAACAATAAAAATTATGACATGTTTTTGAGAAAATCCGTGGACTTCTTTTGAAAATATGCTTTACAGTTGTCAAGCTTCAGGATTTTGGGTGCCCTAGGGCTCTTGATGGCGCTGAGTCCATTCCCAGCATAAAAAAAATTAAACACACCCATAATCAAATTTTTGAAGAATTTTTCATCAGATTCCAGCGAGAAATTCATCGTTCGAGCGTAATTGTGACCTCGTTAAACAACGGCATGTTTATATGGCATTGTGATTTTTTTATATGAAGAAACAAAACTTTATTTATTTATTCATTTTAAGATTGCAATCTCTTTTTATGACAAATGGATTATTGATCTCGTTAACATAAGATGAGTTAAGAAATGAGGTCAATGTCCCCACCCTCTCTCGAAAATTCTTGTAAAGTATATATATATATATATATATATATATATATATATATATATATATATATATATATATATATATATATATATAATTTTATTTATTTATATTTATTTTTAATTTTTAAATTTATATTAAGAGTTAATTTTTTTTTTTAAATTTTATTTTTATATGGAAAATATTGTATATTGGATTTATATATATTCACTATTTGAGGAAATACTTAGACATAATAATAAGGTTCAAAGTCATTACAATAAAACTCATCATATCACATTATAATAAAACTTTTTATGTCATTTGGAAAAATAGAATTTGAATGGAGAGAATAATAATAATTTCTCCTACCCTCAGATGGGGTGATGTGCATGGAATGAAGGGGGGTTGGGATGGCACCTCCCCACTTGTACTATGGGCAGGGGAGTGTGGTATCTCACCCCCTCTAAGATTTAATTGCACACAAAATGACAATCATGATGCAGGAGATTATACAGAGGGAATGTCATTGGGAGGAGATGAGGAAGATGGTCGAGAGGTTTAAGTGTGTGATGAGAGTTATGGCCAATGTTTTAAGCATAGATTTGTGTACACGGAATGTTGTAGAGATTACATTCGAGGGAATTGTAGAATGGAATCCATTGATAGGAGGTCATCCTAGGGATGCAAACACTTGTGCATGGCATTTGGAGGATGAGGGAAGAAGTACTGTTACCAAAGGCATTGCAATAGCCCAACAACGAGTGTGTCAGGTGCATAAGGAATAGAATTTGTAAGCTTCATAGAATAGTTATAATGGTATAGGGACATGCCCAAGTTAATTAAGAAGCATTGTTGTAGTCGAATCTAGTCTTGCAATTGAGTTGACGTGACAATTGACAAAGACAATAAGAAGGTCCTTTGGCCTTCCTTTCCTAAATTAGGCAACTTTTAGGTTTTAACGGTTGTCACTATGCAAGATAAGATTTGGCATCATCAGTATTGGAAACTAGTATCACCTTACCCTCTCATATGTAAATTCCCTCCCTAACACTAATTTTATTTTACTTTTTTTTTTAAAAAGAAAGTTCATCATCATATACCTCTGTAATCATTATTGTAACTATTATTTTTAAACTTATTATGTATATAGTTCTTTAATATATATAATAATAATAATATTTATCTTATGATTCCCTCCTAACACTAATTTTTTTATTTTTATTTTAAAGAAAGGAAGTTCATCATATAATTTATGTTATAATTTGTACAAGAAGATTACCAATTACTTTGTTTTCCATCCTTCTACCGTATGAGTTAACTCTTTACTCAATCTCTACTTGGACCAATAATTTTTGTTCTCAAATATAAATTCCAATCTTTTAATATTCAACTAGGAAATATTTGCACATATATGCTACCACCTCAACTTGGTGTCGGTCCAATGTTTTTAGCAAATATTTACACCTTAAACTCTTATATTATCGCAAGGCATTATTGAATTAACGCATGTTGTCTTAATACTTCGACATACATATGTGTTGTCTGTCTTGGTATAAAATATGGACCTAAGTCTGTTCTAATCCTTTGGATGTATATGATGTTGACCATACATTACAATTTTTAAACACATGTTATACCTATTTCATTACAATACTCGTATTAGTTCAACAGTTCTCGCCTTATGGACATCAAGTTTTTTCCTTCAAGGTGTTACTATGGCTCGTTGTATTGGATTAATGAAAAATTGGCCATATGTATGGTGCCACTCCTATATTTGTTATCCATGACTATAGGATTAATTTTAAACACACATAGGCTAAAACATTTGCATAAGAATTACTATGCATTGACATTGTTATCTCTAGATAGTTCTACCTTTACGCATGGAGTTGATCCATATTATCATATATGGCACATTGACTTAACACATCAATGGTTACAATTGTTTGTTATTTAATCAACGGTATAGATTACATTAGGGTTTTATGGTCAATTTTAGGACTTGGTTAAGTTTTAATTCTATTGCATTCATTATTCTGGTGTTCAATGATCTCCTTCCAACAGCATTGAAATATTCTACCAGGTGTTCAATGATCTCCTTCCAACAGCATTATTTTTCACTGTCTGTTCATGAGGAACAATTGAATCCATGTTCTGTCAATCTAAATGGATTATTTCTACAACGTGTCTAATTCATACCCTTGACACGGTCTGGTGCTTATCAGGTAACTATATTAGTAAATTTTCTATTAGCTCCTCTTTTATCGAATATTGAGATTTAAATTACTTCATTCATCATTCTATTACTTTTATTATTCAAGATCATCCTGAATTTGCTAGGGTTACAAGAAGGTTTTCACCTCTTCCAAGCTCTTAGGGTTTTTATATTTTCTCAATTGGGATTCATTTTTCTTTCAAATAATTCTCTCTACAGTTTATTATTTGGTTTACTAGGTCATTACTCCTTGAGATAAATTTTGAAATTTCCAATGTAGGATTTGAGTTTCTTTTAAATTCTCACTCTAGGTCATTACAAAGAATTTGGAATCGTTATATGAGCTATGTAACTAGGGTAATTTTCCCACTAATATCTGTGTGTAATCATATCTAAAGTATTCCTTTATAATTTTCAATATAATAAGATAGCGAATTGATTGCATATCCCATATTTTTTTTTCCTGTCACTAATTGCAGTCGTGAAAGGGTTTCTAACTCCTCCATTAGATTCTTTTTTTTATCAAATTCAAACTGTGTTTTTGTCTTTCGACAATAACCCATTTCAGACCACTTTCGATGTAGCAATATATTTTACAAATTCTTTGTTTCTATATTTGATTTGTTACAACCATGTATTTTCCTGTATAGTTGCATATTTAACTCCTTCCCTCTTTGTGCAGAGGGTTACCTAGGAGTTACGATTTACCTTACAAGGTATTAATCCCTCCACATATACTTAAGATTTTTAATTTAATACTCTTTTATTAATATTTATGTATACATATAATATTGTGTGCTAATTTATACAAATTGTTTTTTTTTGTGTTAGGTATTAAAATTTTTAAATGGTTTCCAAAATAAATTATTCCCATACAACATTCTGACAATGGACATTATATTTTTTAATGTTAATGAACAAGCTGCTTTCGTTTATGAGGTAGGAGAAATCTTCATACCCTTTTGTTTTTACTTATACAAGGGTGAAGTGTTCCATATGTAGATAACTTGCAGAGTTTTAATCTCTAGTGTTATCTTCTTTAATTTATGTCCTAACATTTAACTTACAGTTCTCCTGGAACTAAATAGATCTTGACTTATAGTCTTTTAAGTTTAGACAAATTCTTAAATTATGTTTATAAAACCTTCATTCGAGGTTTATACTTTTTTCGTCATAGTTTGTGTATATACAGATTCTATGAATCATCCAAGAAAATTCTGTATGCTATTTTCAAGGTATAATTTATTCTACTGTTTCGAACAGAATATGATCGTGAACACATGATTGTAATTTTTAGTTATGAATTTCTAATAGTGTAATTGTTAGTTCTTATATTTTACTTCTTCTTCTCAAATATAAATATCTTCCATTTTATTACTTGTAACATAGATATGGAATCCCCCGGATGCGGGTGACGGTAACAACATGCATGAAAACAATCTCTCCCATGCTTGATATGATGAAAATATGCAACACAGGCCTTCATTCGATGTGGATCCTCACTCTTGCATTAATTCACATGAGATGACAGAGACCAAGCATCATGAAGGCACACAAAGATAACAACATCCCCTTCGGGGCATCTCACTGCTGCAATCTTTTGAATGATCTCCTGGACGGAAAAGACGTTTGGCCATAACTCTACACACATGCCTACTCATGAAAATAGTTACAACATGCAGCTGCGAGCGAGGCATAATAATTCTCAACATCTTTGCATGTGTCACAGGCCTACAAAAGGGGAGGACGTACAACACATAGCCGCTCATAGTTTGCTCCTTCTGGTCTTTTTGATTCAGTTCCAGCTCTCTCGCGTGCCCATTCTTCTATGCAGGCTCCCCCCCAGTGCTGCACTGTGCATAACCCCCCGGCAGCGTACCCCCCTGAATGCACGCCTCACCTCAGATCCACCTGCCTTGCTAGTGTCACCAGCCTGTGTGCTCCCATTATCCTGCACCCCTTGCTGCACATCGTCCATTTGTGTACCTCCTTGTCCAATAGCACGTCGCTGCACACCTCCCATCTCGGGTCAAAGCTACTCATCACCTCCTCTCAGACCCCCATCAACCCCCTGCTTCATCTGACCATGGCTCCTAGACTGCGCCAAAGAACCATCAGAGGAGGCGAGAGAGATGCGCTCCCTAATTGTTACCGCAAGGGGCCAGATAACTGCTTGGAATCCGGTGAAGGCTCTTCCTCAGAAAGTCACGTTAGAGAGCCCCCTCAGAGCCCCGAACTTGATTAGGAGGAGGAGGCCCCCACTCATGTAATGCAAAAAGGTAGAAATGGACCAAGGAAATCCACCATTGCGCACTAGGAGCACCCCTTGCCCCATAAGGTTGAGCCTCTTCTGGCACAGGAGGATGAAGGGGATGAAATAGACGTCTTGATAATGGACTCAAAAGGCACCTGGATATGAGTCCCGAATGCCGAGTACCTGGTTGCTCCCATCCTCTGCGCACCTGCTACCAGGCCTCCACATCAACCTACTACCGAAGATGAAGCCACTGTGCAAGAGTTCGCTTGTCCCATCGTGGAGGAAGATCCTAATAGCGGTGATGGCGCAGAAGACTCATGACTGTGCTGCGACTCAACTCTTCTTAGTTTTTTGTCATGCTTGTTGTTATCACAGAACCTCTATTTTCATTGGTGCTACGACACACTTTGTAATTTTCTATTTGATGTTTTTTTCGAGCTGGTTTCCTCAAAGGAGGCAGCCCCATACTTGTGCAACAAAGGCTGTGATTGGTTAAGCACAACTTACCAACTCAGCCTGTAGCATATGTACTGTTTTATATTCGAATTAATATAGTTTAGCCTCAATTACAAAAAAAAAACATAGATATGGAATCTATAATTCCATTAACATCTCTTTTAGTTTAGCTTCCTATTACTATACCTTTCTAAAGTTTTCACAGTGAATAGAATTATGTGTGTGTGTGTGTGTGTTTTCTTATGTATATGACTCATGGCTATATTTACATAAATAATTTATGTGTATCGATTGCTGTTATACTCTTTGATAAATATATGATGCACACATAGCTTTTTGTTAATATCTCCTTGTCATATAATGTTTTTTTTTTAATATTCAGGCAATAAGCTATTGATTGTAATGAAATAAATAGTGACCTATAGTATGTACTCTAGTATACTAAATTCCACCTTATTCCATTCAAAGATAAAATAGTTTATTTTAAACATATTTAGTGCTACTAGTTGTCAAGTTCCATTTATATTCAACACATATAAAATACAGAAATAATATATTCTCAGAATTAACAAATACACACTCCTATTCCTTTTTTCAGATTTGAAAAAGAATTCAAGAACAATTATGAAACAAAAATAATTCCTTTATTTAACAATAAAGAGTTAGAAACACCGACTTGATCAATTTTCCTGGGAAGTTAAGAGTCAAGTACATAACAAACTGCTTGACCCCCCAAGCAACTAGGCCTGCAATTCTTTTTATGTCTGTTACTTCCTTCTTCGCTTTAGTCTCTCCAATTATTATCTCATAATTATCACGAGAGAAAAACAAATAAAATCATAGATATTGTCCATTTTCCACTCTTTTGGTGGTTAATAACTGCCTCCACCTACACGGATGCGGATGACACCGACTTGATGGGATGCCGTCTTCTGTGCCTGCCGAGAGACGTTGATGTGGGAAGGTGGGGTGGCTATGTGGCCTCCCATGAAGGCATTAAAAGAGGGCATTCAATATGCCACCCTCAGGAGCCATTAACGCAACTCTCTCAAACGGAGTCTGACATTCGGTGCATTTCATACGGGTCCATTTGGCTTTTGATATGGAGTTCGGTCTGTTGTATGGAGATTGCTGCATTTGCACCCCCTTACGCTCCCGTATTCAGTTCGCACGCCCTCTGTGGAGCCAAGCGCTCCGGCATAGGCCCGAGTAGCGTTGTGCGCTCTGTCTTTGCTGGGAACTATTCTAATTTCATTTCACGCATAGCAACCTCTGTTCGGAATTCTGTTCGTTCTTCCGGCTCCCGGCCCGTCGCTTCTCCTCTGCCCTTTCCTAGCCTCTCCTTGTCATATGCCCTCGGTGCGCCATCGAATGAGATGTCATCACGGGTCTAGTCGTGGGCTGCGCCATTCGTGCCTCGAGTCTCTCCCGGTTCGGACTCCTCCTCCAGAGGATTTCTCCTCAAATGAACGTCGAAATAAGGAGTCGGGGAAGGTCGGCTTCCTCCGAATTTTCTCACCACATTTGTGTTCTCCACCTTCCCATGTGCTCTCTTCTATGCCTCCAAGCCTTCCCGATCTGTTCCCTCAGCACCCCCTGGTTTACCTCCATTCCCCGCGACCGATCTTCTCAACGAGCGGAGTTCGAGATTTGATTATTCCTTTGATAAGTCGGTCATCATCACAGCATATGTCATGGTTACCATTCGATAGGAGACAACTCGCCCTTCTCCCCCATAACGGTCCATTGTCCCTGGTCCCTCTGTCATATTCCCTGGCCCCAGTGCTGCTCCTAACCCCGCATCTACTGAAAATGCCAAGGCCTCCTTGGCTCAGTTGAACATTGTCTGTGACGTCTCTATGCAGGATCAGACGAAGGATGGCGAGGACAAAGACAAGGCGACTCCCTCTACTGATGAAGGCGGAAGCAGCGATGAGTACAGACACAGAATCGTGGAGGAACCGCCTTCTCCAGCCAATGATCAGTAGCCTGGAAGACCCTCAGAGGTTTTTGTTTCTTATGCACAACATTCTTAGGCTAATTTTGGCTTTTCTATTTAATCACCCTCTGCTAGCAGAGTGGTCAGTCTTATTACTTGTATTTTTTTCAAACTATGTGTTTCAAATGTCGGTTTCCCCTATGAGGGCGGCAAATCTTAACTTTTAGGGACTGTTTCCCCCTCTGTGGGCAGTCCAAACGCTTGTTTTTCATGGTTTTCAAGCCCTATGCTCACGCTTTCTCAGCTGAGGCAGCGGCAATTTTGTACTTATATGTTATATATTTTATGATTTAGCATTACTCAGAAAAAGAAAAAGAAAAAAGCTGCTCCACCTCATAAACATGTGGCTGATAGTTATCTACTCATTAATGAGTTCATGTTTCCCACTCTTGAGGGAAACTCCCTGTCTTTTAGGAAACATTTAATTGGCCAAAATCACAATTCCTTAATTAAATATAATCACCCACACTAGATGTCTAATACTTCTTTATGGATAATAATAACTTTTACATAAATAAATTGTGGCCTTTTTCTCTTGCAACCATTTGTACTCAACCATTAATTTCCCATATTTTTCTTTATTTACACAATAAAAAATATTTACAACATTACAATAGACTATCATCAGTAATAAATTCCTGATAAATAAAATGTTCATTTGTTTTTCAATGTAGCATACTTAACCAAAAATAACTTATGCACATTTAATTACAAACACATCCTTAAGCCAAGGGATATCACATCCTCCCTTGCTTAAATTTGACACAGCCCCTATGTCTAATCAACATACTTTTCTTGAAACACTTTCCAATTTTTATAAAAAAAAATAGGGGTATGATTCTTTGAAATAATCCTCCAACATCCAAGTTGCTTCTTCTGGAGTAAAACGTTTCTATTGAACATTCAATTGCACTACATCTCTATTTCAGAGCATAACTACCCTTTGGTCTAGAATACACAATGATTCTACTAGGAACTCTCCCTCTAGTTCCACCTGTACAACATATACATGAGAAGGGTCATGTACATAATTTTTCAATAATGAAACATGAAATTCATTCTGAATTTTAATGTTGATTGGCAGGGCTAGCTGATAAGCAACAAACCCAACCCTGGCTAACACCTCAAAGGGTCCATAATATCTAGGAGGTAACTTAGCATAACTGCTAAGTTAGAGTGTACTCTTCTTAGGATTTATTTTAAATACAAATGATCTCCCACATTAAAGTCTTTCTGAGTTATTTTTAAGTTTGCATAAATTTTCATATGGTCTTGGGTTGTTTTCATATTCTATTTAACCTACTTGACTACTTCTTCCATTTCTTTTAACATGTCTGGTCCTAATACCAATTTGTCTTCAAGATGATCCCATCTTAGGGGCACCTTGCATATTTTTCCATACATGACATTGAAAGGGCTCATTTTCAAGGAGGTTTGATATCCATTGTTATAGGAAAGCTCTACTAAGTGAAAATAGTCCTCTCATTTAGCCTGTTTGTATCTTACATAAATCCTTAACATATCCTCTAATGTCTGATTGGTTCTCTCTATTTGACCATCAGTTCAAGGATGATAGGATGTACTAGAGTTTAACTTTGTCCCCTTATTTTCAAATAACTCCTTCCAAAATTTAGATGTGAACTTCACATACCTATATGAAATTACAAACTTAGGTATCATATGAAGCCTGAAAATTTCCATCATGAATATTTCTGCAATATTTATGGCCTTAAAGGCGGATTTGACTAGAATTAAGTGTGCTACTTTGCTTAGTTTTCCAAGCACGACTATAATGGAGTCATGTTGTTTTCTAGTCTTTAGCAGCCCAATGATGAATCATGAAATCCATTGAAATTGTCTCCCATTTCCATTCTGGAATGGGTAGGGATTGCAACAATCCAACATGATGTTGATGAGATGCTTTAACTTGCTGGCACTCAAGACATCTAACAACATATTCGGTCGTTTCATTTTTCATATTTGACTAGTAAAAATCCTTTCTTAACACAATAATCAACTTCTTATAGTGAGGATGACCAACTATTGGTCTTTTATACAACTCATCTAAGACAAAAAATTTCATATTTATGTCATTAGGTGTATTAATTCCCCTTTTAAACATCAATAAATCTTGGAATTCAATTGAAAAATCATTTTTCTCCTCGTCCAATTTTTCAATTGTCTGCACTTTTTCTTTGCTTTTAAGATACTTTGAATCAAAATTTGCTACTATTTGACTTGTTCTACTAAGTTTGTTGACCAATTTTTTGCTGATGTAGCACAAATATGATTAAGTTTTATCCTCAAGGCATCAACTATCCTGTTTTATTTTCCCTTGATATGTGTAATCTCAAAATCATATTCACTAATAAATGCTAAGCACCTTGCTTGTCTAGCATTTAGGTTAGGCTGATCAAATAGATACTTAAGACTAACATTATCTGTCCTTAACTGAAACCTCCTCCCTATTAAGTAATGCCTCCACATTTTGAATGCATGAATAATGGCTGCCAATTCTAGATCACGTGTAACATATTTTTTCTCATGTTATTGTTGAAAATGGCAATAAGAAAATCCTGATTTAATTTTCCCTTGAATTAAATTAGGAGAAAATTGTAATTCCACATCACAAGACACCAATAATGTGTTAAATAAGTTAATTTGAATTAGTTGGCTCTATTAATTCGAGTTGAGGGCGCAAGTTGGGGCATGTAGAGTGTCTCCTACTTTTTAAGAGCCTAGGCTGAGTTTATTTTGAGTTGTAATTATTTAATTCAGTTAAATTGAGTTAAAGTTAGTTAACCTAGTTCCAATTGTTGGAGGAACTAGTGGGAGATCTAGTAGTGGGGCGTGTAATCAGTGATCAACCAGTTAACTGGTAAATCAACCATAATTAACTCTTACATACATGATCTACGAGTTACCTAGTTGAGATCAGAGTTCAAGGGCAGTGTAGTATCAATTGTATAATTATTCAAGTTGTACATGTGGTGCATGCAGTCAGAGAAGGACATATAGGTATTGCACAATTATGGATGGGGAATTTACTAATTAATAGGGGGCTAATTCCCAAGGAAACAACACAAGTAAATAGGGGCTTGGAAGGTAAGAAAATTGGCTAAGTATTGGCCAGAGTAGGCTTTTGAATAAGTGAGATAGATTATACTTGTGCAAAGATTGTTCAAGCTTGAAAAAGCATTGTATTTCTTCTATATTTTCTGATTAATGCAAATAGATAAGAAGAGTTTTTGAGCAATGGATTTCCCCTAGATATATCCTTGTGTTATGTGTGTTAATTGATTCATGTCCCATGTCTTTGATATTGCTTCTCAATCATGAATTGCTTTCCACATATGAGTAGAGTAGATTCAAGTCTATTCTTTTAGAAAATTATATTAGTAGTTTGAATCTACAAGGAATTTATACATGGTATCAAAGCTATATTAATTGTAGAGGAGAGAATTCAAAGTTGTATTTGTAGGAGGAATGAGTTTTGCAGATCTATTCTTTAGAGCTGGCAACAGGATCAGGATGGCGTTCTATGGTCTGAGGCTCAAGTATGCCTTGAGGGTAACTTGAATTACATTGCTTGGAAGGAATATATGGACGCAGTGGTGGAAGAAAATGGGTTGAATGAGTTCATTGATAATGATGTCCCGAAACCAACACCAACTGATGTACAAGATCTAACAGATTGGAAGAATTGCGTAGCAAAGGCAAGAGGATCATACTGGAGGGAGTACGAGACCATATTGTCTCTAATGTCCACTGGAAGGAAAATCCATATGAAATGTGGTAGACAATGATAAAACTGTTCCAGAATAGTAGTGACCACATGAATCTAGCACTAAAATATAAACTTTGGAATATCAAAATTTAGAAGGGCGACATAATACCAGAATACCTGGGCAAGTTCACACAATGTCACGATGAACTTGAGAGTGTTGATGGTACAATGGTTGAAGATGATATGGTAAGCCTAACACTTCTAGGCCTTCCCAAGAGCTGTCACAACTATCAGGATTCGGTCAATTGGAAGGAGAAGCTACCAAACTAGGAAAGATTATGGTCAAATTTGGTTCAGGAAGAGTTTAGGTTGAAAACCAAAGACGAGACCTCATCCAAGGTTGAGGGTGAGGATAACTGTGCCTTGGATGGAAAATCAAATAAAGGGAAAGGGAAGAAATACCAATCCAAAAGAGATTTTGGTCAGGAAGGAAAGAAGGACTTGTCGAAGATTAAATGTTTTCACTGCCATGAGTTGGGACACTATGCCACGAAGTGTCCGCACAAGAAGGTTGGCAACAAGCCCTCAAGATGAGTGGAAGGTGAAGCTTTAGCTTCAAAATTCGAGTTAGATTTCACCCTCATTTCATGCATGGTGACATCGGTGATGTGTAGTGTGTGGTATCTGGATAATGGAGCTTCATTCCATACGAAGGGAAACAAATAAATTTCCAGCGACTTGGAGGAGAAAGACCTCCAGATGCACATCAAGATGGGAGATGATGAAAGGTATATCACGACTGGTGTCGATACAGTTACTTTTCAGAGGGAGTCTAGTTCTCCTCTCACATTGAAAGATGTCATATATTTTCTGGGTCTAAAGAAGAATATAATTTTAATTGATATGTTGGAAGATCGTGGCTACGTTGTGATATTTAGAAAAGGAAAGGCTTTCCTTTATCACATCGTCACGAGACAAGTGAAGTGGATCGGGGTTCAGGTGAATAACCTTTACAATTTTTATGTAGAATACTGTGCTACTTTGAGCATGAAAGCAGAGAAGGTCCAGAGCTGAGACACCAGTGAATTATGGCATAGGTGACTTGGAAATTTGCACCATGGATCTTTGAAGATCATGCAGTAGATTTCTATAGGATTTCCCAAGGGTGCACTAGATTAGAAAGATACATGAAAAGGGTGTACATTAGCAAATTACACCAAAGCCACCTTTCATGATAAGGATAGTAGAGCGCAAGAAGTACTTGAAAGAGTTCATTCATATTTATATGGACCTTTCTCGAAAACCTCCACGACCAAGAACTAGTTTTATGTTATATCTGTACATGATTTTTCACATAAGTGATGGATATTATTCATGCAGAAGAAAGATAAAACATTCTCAAAATTTTGTTAATTTAAAGCACTTGTTGAGAAAGAAAATGACATGAAATTGAAGGCTCTTAGGAGTGATAATGATGGTGAATATGTGTCGAATGAGTTTAAGAAATTTTGTGAAAAAGAAGGCATTCGACGAGAGTTAATAACACCCCATAACCCACAACATAATGAGGTGGATGAGAGGAAAAAAAAAGTATTGTGGGAGTTGCACGAGTGATGTTGCATGATTAGGGCCTACCGTTTCACTTGTGGGATGAAGAATGTAACACATCAGTAAATGTGCATAGCAGGAGTCCTCATCGGATTCTCGGGATGAGTACACCAGAAGAAGCTTTTTCAGGGAAGAAACTAGATGTGTCAGACTTCTGGATATTTGGTTCATCAGTTTATTTTCATGTTTCCAAGGATGCAATGAAAAATATAGAGCCGACATTCGAGTTGGGCATATTTGTGGGGCACATTGATACACCTCACAACTATCGGGTGTACTTTCCATCTCACATGATGAGAGTTTTTTGTAGAGATGTGAATTTCAATGATGAGAAGGACATGAGATGTTCCCTTGAGAGATAGATTAATTTGCATGCAGATGAGAAGATTTTAGTTCCAAATGAAGTACCTCAGGATTTTGTGGAGGAACCATAAGCAAATGAGCAAAGAGTGTAAGTGTCCACTCATGCAGAGACATTGAGAGATGGAAGGAAGCACACTAGGGAAGCTGGTAGATTATTGCATGATTTTAGATAGAATGTGGGAGCACCCACATCACAATGCAGGTAGAGGAGGTCATTGGATCGGTACACTGGGTACATGGCTCTAATGAGTGATATAGTTGAGACAAAACCATACTCATTCGAGGAAGCTGCACAAAAACTAGTGTGGCTTGATTCCATGGTAGAGGAATATGATTCCATAGTCAGAAACAATGTTTGGGAAGTGGTCCGAAGACGAGAGAAGAAGTCAGTGGTAGGTTCAAGGTTGATCTACAAGGTGAATGAAGTAGTAGGTAGAAGCATCGAGAAACACAAGGAAAAAATTGTGGCCAAGGAGTTCTCTTAGGTGGAGGGAATTGATTACGAGGAGACATTTCCTCCAGTAGCAAGGCACTCTTCTATGAGATCAATTCTAGCACTTGCACACAGATGGGATGGAAAATCCATCAGATGGATGTGAGAACAAAATTACTCAATGGGGTGATTGAGGAGGAAGTGTACATTGAAAAACTAGAAGGATTTTTTTTCCTTCGACAGAGAGTCACATGTGTGCATACTCAAGCAAGCATTGTATGGATTGAAACAAACACCTCGTGCTTGGTATGCTAGGATCGACAACTATTTCACTAGGTTAGGCTTCACCAAAAGTGAAGTAGATGCAAACCTTTACCATATTGTTGTTGAAGGTAAACTATTGATTATAATATTATATGTCGATGATTTAATTTTAAATGGTGATGATAATTTGATCAAATATTGCAAAGAGAATCTTGCAAGAGAATTCAAGATGAAGGACATGGAGCTCATGCATTATTTCCTCAGTTTGGAAGTATGACAAGGAGATGGGGAACTATTTGCCTCTTAGGGCAAGTATGTCAACGAGATACTGCAGAAGTTTCGCATGGAGAGTAGAAAACCCATGGACACTTCTCTAGTAGGTAGTTGGAGGAAAGAGGACTCCACTTCAGGTGAGGAAGTGGAGGCCACTATTTACAGGAAACTTGTGGGTTCAATCATGTATTTGGTGAACACACGACCATATGTGTGTTATGCAGTTAACCATCTTAGTAAAGCAATGGTTAAACCAACCAAACTGTATTGGAAGGTGGACAAACATGTGTTTAGATACCTCAGAGTCACTACTCAATATGGTATTTAGTACAAAGGGACAAAGGGAGTGAAGCTTCAAGGATTCACAGATGCATATTGGGTAGGTAGTCCACCAGATTGGAAAAGCACTTCAGGAGGAGTCTTCAATATTGGGTTAGCAATAGTTTCTTGGTATAACAGGAACCAAAGATCAATTGCACTCAGTTCAACAGAAGTAGAGTACATGGCTTCTAGTCAAGCAACTTGTGAAGCTATCTGGATGAGGAAGATTCTTGTCAGTTTATTTGGTTAGATGATGGATCATACCATGATTTACCGTGAAAATCGTAGTTATATCAAACTCTTTGAAATTCTAGTTTTTCATGACCGATCCAAGCATATCGACATCTGGTATCACCATCTAAAAGATTTTGTGC
Organism: Pinus albicaulis; assembly: GCA_034641835.2. Taxonomy (NCBI): domain Eukaryota; kingdom Viridiplantae; phylum Streptophyta; class Pinopsida; order Pinales; family Pinaceae; genus Pinus; species Pinus albicaulis. The sequence continues at coordinate 38,222 of JAXQQM020066328.1, read as the reverse complement.
AAAGGCGGATTATGTTGTTGGAATACATTCCTACATAAGGATATCATGCAAATATTTTGACAAAGGCATTGTCAAGAGGAAAATTTTAATTCCATAGAGGCAGTATTGGGGTATCTGATAATCCATTTCTCGTTGAGAGGGAGTTTTGAAAATGGAAACAAGAAAATTTTGATTTCATTTTCCCTTGAATTAAATTAGGAGAAAATTGTAATTCTACATCATACGACAACAAGAATGTGTCAACTAAGTTAATTTGACTTAGTTGGATCAGTTAATTCGAGTTGAGGGCCTAACTTGGGTCATGTAGAGTGTCTCCTAATTTTTAGGAGCATAGGTTGAGTTTATTTTGAGTTGTAATTATTTAATTCAGTTAAACTAGTTCCAACTATTGGAGGAACTAGTGGGACATCTAATAGTGGGGTGTGTTCTTAGTGATCAACTCGTTAATTGTAATCAATCATAATTAACTCATGCATGCATGTTCTATGAGTTACCTAGTTGAGATTGGAGTTCAAGGGCGATATACTCTCAGTTGTATAATTACCTAAGTTGTATAGGTGGCGAATGCAGTTAGAGAAGGACCTATAGGGATTGTGAAGTTATGGATGGGAATTTTCCTAATTAATTGATCTAGGTGGCTCTAGAGACACTCAAAGTTCAAAGAGGGTTGATAATAGCTCAAAATTCAAAGTGGTTAGATTGATCTCGAACCAGGTCCAGATCGAAGTGCTTGTCACCCTAATTCCAACCGTGTGAACGACACTCCAATACAAACTCATATGGATAAGTTAGAGTTGGTCAAAATTTTGGTCAAACTGGGAAGTGGGCCAGGTTTAAGTGTCCTACAATTCGACTGAGACCCGATGCACAGAATCTGGCCACTGAAGAAGGGGAAATTGTGGGATGGTTAATTTGTGTATGAACCCCTAAAATCGACAAAGTAAAAAAAGAATGGGTATCAAAATAAAAATTAGAAAAAATATATAAAGGGGCGGCGTGTCGTGACCCTCGCCACACCCCACAGTACCATTACATATAATGTCAATGGTTATGATAACCATGAACACCATATCACACGTAACAGACAGGGCGGACGAGAGTCGAACTCGCCCAACGAATCGCCGGCCGGTCTAAACATACAACCGCCATGATATGTGTAACCATAATACGCCAAAAATTTAAAACAATGGAGTTCCAAATAGTACCACCGCACCATGACTTAACCGCCAACCTATTCATATCATTCAACGTGCCATTTAAAAACTATTTACTTTTGAGTCTAAAAATAAAATGTCGAAAAATGTGTTATGTGGCAGGGCAGGGGGTCGACCTTGTGACCTCCGCTGCCTAATTTAAGTATGCCACCAACAACCCGCGTGGCCTCTTGTTAACTCCACCCATCAAAAAATTATCTAAACCCCTATTCATTTCCATTCAAGCACAAAACGAAGAGGGCCGAATGTGAATTGAAGGAATGTCGAGCAGTGGTAAAGGCGGAATTTAGAGCAACGCAGGCGCAACTGAACCATGACGCAGTTCGAGGAGGTGGAACCTTGACGCAGTTCTAGGACGTGGAACCTTGCCCAGATGGAGGAATGGAACCATGAATTGAAGAATTTTTCCCAAGGAGGTAAAAATTCACTTTATTAGAATGGTGTCAACTTTATAGTCAAGTTTCATGAAATTTTGCAGGGAACACAATGACAACATTAGATTTTCCATTTGAGCAGTGGATTTCCAGGCAACCCATGGAAAAAAATCTTTGGAGAATCATGGGGAATCTAAAAGATTCTCGAAGGCCTAGATTTTTACAGTGTCAGAATTTAATGTGTGGATAGTCAAATTTACACTAATCGATGCCACAAATTCTTTGGTGTAGTTAGATTCAACAGCTGAACATTCCATTTTTCAGATAACTTTAGAAGTGAAGGTACATGAAGAATTCATGTATGTTTTCCTTTCATTATTGCTGAGATGATGTATTATTTTTGAGATCCCTGTTTGATGTTATGTTGCGGGATCATTATTTCCACATTATGTGAGATGTATTTAGCTTGTATTTCTATGTATTTTTTTGAGATCCCCATGTAACTATGTTGTGGGGATACTCATTGCCACATTATATGAGATCTTGTTAGTTTTTCATGCTGAAGGAATACTTTCTTGAGTAAGAGTTCCTGTAAGAGGAACGTTTCGTGGAGAGACAAGCCACTCTGTTTGAGGGCATATGAACTTGTTATGACAAAGAGTCTTCTATGTACATCATCATCTCTTACAACATTATATGAAACAGTCTCTACTATCTTGACATCGGGCCTGAAGACGTAGCCCATACTGGGTGAACTTTGTTATCAAATGTCTCATGATTTTGAGTTGTTGTTCGTCGTCATGTTTCCTGTTGCTTAATAATGCATATGTGTTCTTTTATGCTCTTTTAAAATGCAATTATGATCACATCATAGAAGTAAAAGATCTTGGATAAATCCAGTAGCTGACAGACCCAAGTCATTAATAGGGGGCTAATTCCCAAGGAAAAAACACAAAGAAATAGGGGCTTATCAAGCAAGAAAATTGGCTAAGTATTGGCTAGGGAAGGCTTGTGAAGCAGTGAGATAGATTATACTTGTGTAGAGATTGTTCAAGATTGAACAAGCATTGTATTTCTTCTCTATTTTATGATTAATGAAAACATATAGGAAGGGTTTTTGAGCAGTGGCTTTCCCCTAGATTTATCCTCGTGTTGTGTGTGTTGATTGATTCATGTCCCTTGTTTTTTATATTGATTATCAATCGTGAATTGCTTTCCATAGATGAGTAGAGTAGATTTAAGTCTACTGTTTTAGAAAAGTACATTAGCAATTTGGATCTACAAGGAATTTATACAGTTATTTCAAATTTTTAGACCTATAAGAAATAACATGACCATCCTGCATAAAAAATCCCTTTAGAGCTTACTTACATGCATATGTACATACCAGAAAATCCATGTTGGGATCAACTAATTTTTAAATTGGCATTGTGGTCAAAAGTTGTTTTAGTTTGTTAAAATTGCCTTGACACTTTTGAGTCCACTCAAATTTGATCTTTGTTCTTCATTCAATGGATGAGTCAGAGAGCAAGATATGCAGGGAATACATTTCTTCTGTAGATTAGTAATTGGGTATGCAAGCTTGGAAAATCGTTCTATAAATATCCTATAATAGCTTGTGATGTCCATAAAATATACGAATTCTTCTATATTATTGGGTTTTGGCCATTCCATTATTTCTTTGATCTTTTATGGATCAACAACAATTCTTCATTCTCATATTACATGTCCTAGGCAATGAATTTTTTTTTTTCTGGCAGAATGAACACTTGCTGAATTTGGCATACATTTCATTATCTCTTAGAGTTTGAAGGACCATCTGCAAGTGTTGGTCATGCTCTTCTCTACTCTTCGAGTATACTAGAATATCGTCTATAGACAATTACAAATTTATCTAGAAATGGCCTTAGTACACTGTTCATGAGACACATGAATGTAGCAAGTGCACTAGTTAGCCCAAATGGGAGTACTACAAATTCATAATGTCCATAACATGTGAGAAATTTTGTTTTGTAAATGTTTTCATATTTAATTATGATTTGATGATATCCTAATCTCGAAAGGATTTTGGAGAAAATAGAAGCTCCTCTAAGTTGATCAAATAAATCATCTATCATCAGTAAGGGATATATATATATATATTTTATAGTCTTCTTATTCAATTGTGTATAATATATGCACAATTTCAATGTACCATATTTCATTTTTACAGACAGAACTAGTGATCCCCAATGAGACACACTTGGTCTTATGTACATTTTGTCTAAGAGTTCCTGTACTTGGATTTTCAACTCCAGTAGTCAGGAATACTCTGCTAGGTCCCTATAATACTAGTGTATCCCCTTATTGTTATTATTGTGCCTATGTAGTCCTCATATTGTTATTATTGTGCCCCATAGAAGCCCACTATTGTTATTGTTGTGCCCTTACATTATTATTGTTATGTCGGCTAGGATTATATTGTGACTCATTGGACTCCTATATATAGAAAGGAGGTTTTGTCTTTTGTATCATCTAAGAATTGTTCATTTATGTAATGTAAAGGAGGTTTCCCCCTCAAAGAGGTTGATTTCTAAGTCGTTGAAATATAGTTGCTTCTATTTTGTGAGATGGTTGGATAACATACTCATTTTGTATGGGGCCTTGGACACTAGAATAACCCCACGTATAAGGTCAATGTTGAAATCAATATCCCTCCTTGGAGAAAGTCTTGGTATTTCCTCTGGAATGACATCATTATACTGCTTTATTATAGGATATTCTTCTATTGATGGTTGTTGTTTATTTTTAGAAAGATCTTGTACTTGGACAATGAACATCTGACACCCTTTTCTAGAATATTTCTTCATTTGTATTGCATAAATTTGCCTAATTTTTTTTTCCTCGAATTCCTTGAACCATGCAAGCTTCTCCTTTATCATCAACATAGGTGAAGGATTTTTAATATTACTTTATTTGATTCTAACTAGTCCATACCTATGAGGATATCATAAGATACCAAGGGTAGAATGTTCATATCTAATGTGGTATTCATTCCATTGAGATAAACTGTACAATTTTTGCTAATTTCAGTCACTTTTCTCTTAGTTCCTTTGGCCAATTGTACTAACCAAGGCTTATACTGTTTTTCTTTTGCAAGTTTACACTTTTCAACTATAGTAGGGGAAACATAACTTAATGTAGATCCTCGATCTCTAAGCAGAAACACATATTTATCATAAATTTTACCTTGAACTTCAACCATGGTTGAATGATAATCTTCTTGCATCCCATCCAATGCAACACTAATTATGGGTATGTTACATACAACATTATTCACAATTGATGCAACATAGTTACCGATTTAATGAGAACTATTACCTCAAAACGAGAACTCTAGCCCAAAAAAACTCAAAGAACATGAAAAAACAACCCAAAAATGAAAAGTATGTCTTCTAGAACGCACGTGTTTCTTTTAGGGTCAAATTTCAAACTTTTTAAATTATGCTAAAAACCAAATTTTTTCTTGAAAAAATGATTGGAAAAACACCCTCGAAACAAAAAGAGTTGATGGTGGAATAACATCGCCAATTTTGTGTGTGCAAAAAATAACTTGAAACGAAAAGTGTTGATGCTGGAATAATGTCGCCAAGTTTTTGTGTGCAAAAAGCAGCCTGAAAACGAAAAGTGTTGCCGGAATAACGTCGTCAATTTTTTGTGTGCAAAAAACATCTTGAAAATGAAAAGTGTTAATGTTGGAATGATGTCTTTTTATTTTCGGAGTAAATTGTCAACAATTTTTTAACAATGAAATTAAAGATAAAATATCAAAAGTCTTAAAATTGCAATATTTTTTACGCATGGTATTAAAGATAATCTATTATCGTGTCTCTGAAAAGCCTTAAAAATCCAAGGATGACATTCAAGGTAATATATCACCTTTATGAAAATAAAATTTTAACGATTTTTAGGCATGGTATTAAAGATAAAATATCACTTGTAAAAAAAAAAAAAAAAAAAATTCAAAAGATAATAAAAAAAGGAAAATAAAAAAAAAACACACAATTCAAAGAAAAAAAATATTAAAAATTAACCCATATAAAAAAAAAAAACAAATTGTTGATGAGAGCTTCCAGAATCTTGTGTATTCTTATAAGGAGCCCGGCGTTTCGGGTGAACACTTCACCCATCTTCAAGAGCAAAAGCTTGATATGCGATAGGAAGAATGCTGGACCATATTATATAAGGAAGATGAGAGAACTAGCCGTTAGCTAGGGGAAGAATAGATGAAAGTTAGGAATGAGATTAGCCATTTGGAGAAATTGAATAATTTAAATTAAGACGAAATAGTCAAATAAGAGGAAATTAGATAAATGAGATTATAAAAATTAAATTAATAAAAATTGTTAAAATTATTAAATAATTGAAATTAATAAATTAATTAAAAATTAAAACTATTAAAATTATTAAAATTAAATTATTAAATTAAAATAAATTAAAGGAATTTAACTGAGTAAATTAGATGGAACAAATAGATAAATTTAATTATTTAATTGTTTAAATGAAACTATCCGTTAGCTAGCAGGAAATTATAGGAAAATATTAATTTAATAAAATTTTATTATTAAAGTTAAATAATTGAGACTCTTGGATTAAAATAAAAGTGAGATTATTAATTATTAAATTAAATAATTGAGAATAATGGATTACACAAATGTGAGCTAATTGAAATTATTAAATTATTAAAGTTAAATAATTGAAATTATTAAATTAAAATAAATTAAATGAATTTACCAAATAAATAAGATGACTGAAATGAATTTAATTATTTATTTAGATGAAACTAGCCTTTGGCTAGCAGAAACTTATTGAAATGAATGTGAAATTAAAATGAAATAGATTCTAGATTAAAAACAATGAAGAGTAATAAATTTAATTAAATTAATGGATTTAAATAAATTGAAATATTTTCACTAAAAACAATAAAGATAGGATAGGAAATGTATTTTTAATTTCTCCTTTATAAGTCAACTTTAATTTCCTATTTACATTTTCAGTGTTATCTTTATTGTTTTTGGTGAAAGTATTTCAATTTATTTAAATCCATTAATTTAATTAAATTTATTACTCTTCGATTGTTTTTAATGTAGAATCTATTTCATTTCAATTTCACATTCATTTCAATAATCTAGGCAAAGGCTAGTTTCATCTAAATAAATAATTAAATTGATTTGGGTCATCTTATTTATTTGATAAATTCATTTAATTTAATAATTTAAATGACTTAACTTTAATAATTTAATAATTTCAATCAACTCACATTTGTTTAATCCATGAGTCTCAATTATTTAATTTAAAAATTAATAATCTCATTTTTATTTTAATCCAAGAGTCTTATTTAAATTTAATAATAAAATTATATTAAATTAATTATTAAATTAATATTTTCATTTTCACATTTAGTTCTATAATTTCTTGCTAGCTAACGGCTAGTTTCATTTAAACAATTAAATAATTAAATTTATTTATTTGTTTCATCTAATTTATTTAGTTAAATTCCTTTAATTTATTTTAATTTAATAATTTTTAATAGTTTTAACTTTTAATTAATTTATTAATTTCAATCATTAAATAATTTTAACAATTTTTATTAATTTAATTTTCATAATCTCATTTATCTAATTTCTTCTTCTTTGACTATTTCACCTTAATTTAAATTATTCCTAACTTTCATCTATTCTTCCCCTAGCTAACAGCTAGCTCTCTTATCTGCCCTATATAATATGGTCCAACACTCTTTCTATCGCATAGCTTTTGCTCCCAAAGATGGGTGAAGTGTTAGAGTTCAGCAGCGGAAATATAAAATCAAATAAGACACACACAACATTCAACCATGAAAAACACAAATTTTAACGTGGTTCACCCAACCAATCTGGGCTACGTCCACCTAACAGGGCATCGACAATCTCATTAATCAACTGCAGAAATACAATAGCAGAGTTTCTCATCTGCTCAGCTCTTCCTCACTACACATTCCTCATCATGCTCACTTGCCTCTACGGGCTTACATTTTATAGCTGTGAATGAAAACAAACTCATAAATTCTCTCACAAAAAATATAGGATGCATTAACTCCTCATCAGAAACTGATGGAGCCAATGTAGCAACAAATCCTATTGTTGTCACCTACATGATATTTTTCTCCAAATTTAATTAAAAAATAAGAATAAAATCTCAACAATCTCCACCTTGACAACAATTAGCCTGATACCCCGTTTCATTATTATTTTTATCTTTTCTGCAAGCCAAGAGAAGCCAGACACCATCGTAGCTTCTCTAACAAAACTGGTTTCGTGAACATGTCTGCACAGTTTTCCTTTGTATGTACCTTTTCAAGAGAGACTCCCCTTTCAGTGATAACTTGTTTTACAAAATGGTACTTGATAGGTATATGCTTTGATTTACTATGATAGGTCGGATTCTTAGCCAAATGAATTGCACTTTGAATATCACAAAATAACTTGATGTTGTCCTGCAACCTACCAAACTCACCAAACAAACCTTTCAACCAAACCGCTTCTTTGCAAGCATGTGAAGTACTTCTTATGTATTTCTCTCCGTTTCGTAGTGATAAAGCAATAATGGTTCAGAGTTTGACATCCTGCCTAATAGCTCCACTGCAGAGTAAAGATAATTTGTAGCTTGACTTTCTTATCATGTGCTCACCCCCGTAAAACCCGTTATTTCTCCCATCGTGTATATAACAATGCATCTCAAGAATCGCCATAAAAACTCATATTCCGGGAAATTATCATCATTCGCGGAGCTTCATCTTAACCATCATTTTCCTATGATTATAAAGTCATACCACCAATGCTCATATGCGGAAGCTCTTCAAACATATCATCACATACATCCATTCTTCTATAAACCCAATCATTCTCATTCCCAAAGTTGTTCCTCAATTGAAAGTTGTTCAACAGTCTTATAAGAGACTTTAATTAAAATGAATTTGGTTTATTTCAACCCAACAATAAACTCTTTAAGTGATTAAACCTCCCCCATGCCTATCATGTAAGGAAAATGTTTCAACATTAAGAATTTCATTTCAATAACCATGGATCCCCAATTTATGCATATCCACCATCTGCTTAAGAGTTCGATTTGGCAAAATTATACCAATGCATATCATTAGGCTATGCGCCCAATTAAATATTTTCCAGATGACATTAAGTTCCCAACACCAAAAAACACTCATGTATTATTCCAACTAAAAGAAAAGCATTCGATCATAATGCACCAATGTACCACTCCATGAGCACTTATGCAGATTTAGTTGCGCCTTTACCTCATTCAATTCTCATCGACCTTTCATTGCATTTGCATGAATCAGGCTTAAAACAAATGCCGGCACTCACAATTAACGTTCAATCATATTTTACTTTGATTAAAAGAAAATCAAAGTCCAACAATCTGGCTTAGGCAATTAACATACCTTCTGTCTGACTGAATGAATGCAGACCTCATTGTTACACCTTCATTCTTGGGCCATCGTTTTCAGTTTTATCAACTATAGCGCATCTTATGTCGTCACTTCTATCACCAGTCATTCGATCCGTAATGCTGCGCAAACTTGATCCTTTAATTCTCTGCGTTCTGACATATCTGCTCTTGCACGTGAATTTTCCGCTTCAACTTTAATATCTGCGTTCAATCACAGATTCAACTCAGTTCTCCTTTTCGTACATTCCTCCATAGTTCACATCTACATAAATATATTAAAACATCATTCTACAATTATGATAATATTAGAATAGAATTTCAATTATATCAATCGAACCCAGAATTCATAAGATATTTTGATCACAAATTAAATCTGCTCTCAAATTTGCTGCGCTATCATGATCGGAATTCTTGCCCCTTCTCCAACACCACACAAGTTCTGTTGCTATATCTGAATTGGCATTTTTTCTGAGTAGTTCTTCTTAGCATTTCTGTGCTTTCCTTAAAGGCTGAAGTTCCACTTTGAAATTACACCATGCTCCTTCTTTCATCAAACATTAAACATTACGTCTTTAATTTCATAATCGACTGCTTTTGAATTTCCAACCAGATTCTCGGCAATCACTATTGGCAATCATTTCGAATTGTGCACTATCTGCAAACCATTACCATTAACAACTGAAATTCCAATATCAATAACATCGACTCTTCCAACTTATGTATAGAGTTTTTGTCTACAAAGCTTGAAATAAGAACTCAGTGTCTCCCTATCAAATTCAAGCGTGGTATTGCCATATAGAATTGAAAGTTCGATTTCCATCCTTCTCATAGGATAATCGATCTCACTCAGATTTATAAAATCAATTTTAAATCTATAATTACATCAATAATACATATGGGTACTTCCATTTGAAACCTCAATTACAGAAATTGTTCAATCGATCAACACATATAACTTTGGAAAAAAACACTTTCATATAAACAAACTGAAATCACTTAAAAACTATTGTCTTTGCCGGATATTCAATTTCATGGCCCTTTAAAATTTGCGAGAGCTTATAAACTTTAGGCTGTCAAGCCTCACCTCTCCTCTCTATTCTATTCTGCACATTCTCATTTTACATTTAGAGCCTATCAATTTATACAAATTAAAAATGCACTAATTTGAGTTCAATCCTTACAATATCTCAACAAATCCCCAAATCTCTCAACACCCTAAAGATAGATATTTATCCTTAAACCTTACACAACTAATTCTAACTTAGGCTCCATCATTAATTCTAGGTTTCTAGAGGCTAATTTCTCATGTCTTGATGTCTCAGGTTGTTTGGAAACCCTCCAGGAATTTCACATACCTCATTAATTAAAACATAATTAATTATAAAACTAATAATATTTACATGAAATTAATAAATTCTCAAAAAACATGAGACCCCTAGGTTTAAATAAAATACAAGGTATTTTTCCGAGCTAATGCTCCTACATCAGACTCCCAAGGTAGAAAATGATCATGATCTCCAGATCATGCGTTTAAGTCTTTGTCCGCTTGAATCCCACACTTTGTTCTGCAAATCATCATCTATATCTGTTGTCTGCTGCTTTTCTCCAGGTCTCCATATCTTATGTTGTCTTGCTCCACTCGCTACACTTTCACAATCTGTCTCCGTCTTCATTTTGCTGCTGCTTCTCTTCCTTTCCGATGTCTTCCTCTGAGACACTTTCAACATGATTCTTCTGATTAATTCAATTTCTCGGTCCAATAAGTCTTCGGGTTGCGATTTCTTGCTTTCTGCGGCTTCAGAACGGCTTTACTCGGTTCTTACTCGTTAAATTTTACTATCCTTGTAACTTTTGCTTGCCTTGCTTAAATACATTACTGCAAAATCATCCGCTTTTATTTTTTTTTTGCGCAGCGGAAAAATTTTCTCCTGCCTCCTCCTGTCGTATCGGTATCTTGATCAAACTTAAAGAATTCTCAAGACTCACAACTAGTCTTTCTCTCACAACATCTATCTCCATGATGTCTTTCTTCTCTTGTTCACTATACTGAACTCTTTCTTCTACAATTTCTCTGTCATACTCTGAATTTACCAACAAGTATTCCAACAATTCAATTTCTCTGTGGAATTGCTGAAGCATTTCACCATCACTTACAGTCCCTGCATTCATACACAACTTGTCAATTTGAAAACTACAAGTTTCAACAGTCTCATGATTGCTTCATATCAGTGTGATAATTCACTTCCTTTTTGCATCTACAAGAATTTCCTCTGTCTTTATGTGACTTCACAAGGTCGCATCCTCTCTGATGAAACACAGCAATCACATCCTAATTGTCAACTACACAAAAATACAAGAGTTCTCATTATCCGGTGATATGGATCACTTGTTGGCATAAAAAATGTCAATGATCTCTTCTTGTTTCATTAATGGAAACCTCCGGTTTCAACTCGGTACACACGAGTTCACGTCAAGCATATACTCATCATACAGCAGTCTTCTTGACTCCCTCTGTTAACTGCATGTTTATCTGTCGATCTCTTTTCTGTTGTAGCCTCTGCCATTTCACTCTCTTCCTCATTAGCCAACCATGTCTCTAGTATTTCACACTTTCCTGTAACAATTCCATCAATAACTCGAGATGGACTGTTATCTCAGCTTTCTGTTTCTCATAATCGTCATCAGTCAACTATTGTCTTATGCCATTTACCTTGGCATTTTTATTCTCCTCCTTTCCACTGTGGCCTCTCTCTGAACCTCTGCTCTATCCTTTATGACTTTCAATAGTCATTTTCTCCTTCACCATGAGTTTCTTACTCATGAGTTGCACCAAGCTTCTGCAACAGTAAACTCTTCTGCTGCCACTTACCTCACCAATCCCTTCCTCTGGATCTGGTCTTTTGGTAATCACCGGTCCTCTGCTGGAACCTTCTCGAGCATTTCTCCACTGCTCCTTCAGGATTCTCTCATCTACAACTTTCAAACACACACTTGTCCTTTTCATTCAACCTCTGTTGAATCTTTAGGTTCTACCACTCTCTCTTAGAATCCATGTCGGACTCTTTCATCACTTCACTCCAACTGTGATTTGCTTCTTCCTGCTAAGATTTCTTCACTATGCCTACAACCAAATTCTGCAAACAGTCTTCAAACCAGAGTTAAATATAAACTACAAACTCAGCTTTCAAGATCCTGTTGATCTTGCTTCATTCCTCAACTGCACTGCATCTCTGTGCTGCAATCTTCATTAGCTTCAAATCAGATATTCATTCATCGCATGCAATTAACTCAATTAAAAAAAACTTGAATCCTCACACAGAGCTATTCCAGCTCTGATACCAAAAATGATGCAGGGCCAACCTGCAAAAACCCAAAATCTTCTCACACTGTGTATCTAAGAATTCAACTCAGTAACTGCCCATATAAAATCTCCTATTCCGGGCAATTATCGTCATTCGTAGATCTTCATCTTAACCATCATTTTCCTATGATTTTAAAGTGATACCGCCAATGCTCATATGCAGAAGCTCTTCAAACATATCATCACATACATCCATTCTTCTATAAACCCAATCATTCTCATTCCCAAAGTTGTTCCTCAATTGAAAGCTGTTCAACAGTCTTATAAGAGACTTTAATTAAAATGAATTTGGTTTAATTCAACCCAACAATCAACTCTTTAAGTGATTAAACCTCCCCCATGCCTATCATGTAAGGAAAATGTTTCAACATTATGAATTTCATTTCAATAACCATGGATCCCCAATTTATGCATATCCACCATCTGCTTAAGAGTTTGATTTGGCAAAATTATACCAATGCATATCATTTAGCTATGCACCCAATTAAATATTTTCCAGATGAAATTAAGTTCCCAACACCAACAAACCCTCATGTATTATTCCAACTAAAATAAAAGCATTCGATCATAATGTACCAATGTACCACTCCATGAGCACTTACGCAGATTCAGTTGCGCCTTTACCTCATTCAAGTCTCATCGACCTTTCATTGCATTTGCATGACTCAGGCTTAAAACAAATGCCGGCGCTAACAATTAACATTCAATCATATTTTACTTTGATTAAAAGAAAATTAAAGTCCAACAATCTGGCTCAGGCGATTAACATACCTTCCATCTGACTGAATGAATGCAGACCTCATCGTTACACCTTTGTTCTTGGGCCATCGTTTTTAGTTTTATCAACTATAGCGCATCTTACGCCGTCGCTTCTATCACCAGTCATTCGATCCCTAATGCTGCGCAAACTTGATCCTTTAATTCTTTGCATTCTGACATATCTGCTCCTGAACGTAAATTTTCCACTTCAACTTTAATATCTGCATTCAATCACAGATTCAACTCAGTTCTCCTTTTCGTGCATTCCTCCATAGTTCACATCTGCATTAATATATAAAAACATCATTCTACAATTATGATAATATTAGAATCAACTTTCGATTATATCAATCGAACCCAGAATTCATAAGATATTTTGATCACAAATTAATTCTGCTCTCAATTGTGCTACGCTATCATGATCGGAATTCTTGCCCCTTCTCCAACACTACACAAGTTCTGTTGCTATATCTGAATTGGCATTTTTTTCTGAGTAGTTCTGCTTAGCATTTCTGCGCTTTCCTTAAAGGCTGAAGTTCCACTTTGAAATTACACCATGCTCCTTCTTTCATCAAACATTAAACATTATGTCTTTAATTTCATAATCGACTGCTTTTGAATTGCCAACCAGATTCTCGGAAATCGGTATTGGCAATCATTTCGAATTGTGCGCTATCTGCAAACCATTACCATTAACAACTGAAATTCCGATATCAATAACATCGACTCTTCCAACTTATGTACATAGTTTTTGTCTACAAAGCTTGAAATAAGAATTCAGCATCTCCCTATCAAATTCAAGCGTGGTATTGCCATATAGAATTGAAAGTTTGATTTCCATCCTTCTCATAGGATAATCGATCTCACTCATTTTTATAAAATCAATTTTAAATCTATAATTACATCAATAATACATATGGGTACTTCCATTTGAAACCTCAATTACAGAAATTGGTCAATCGATCAACACATATAACTTTGGAAAAAAACACTTTCATATAAACAAACCGAAATCACTTACAAACTCTTGTCTTTGTCGGATATTCAACATTAATGGCCTTACAATTGCCCGGAGGCTTACAAGCTTGGGCTCTCCAAGCCTCACCTTCTCCTCTCTATTCTATTCTACCTGAGCTATTTTTCCTTTGAACTCATATCAATTTATACAAATTAAAAATGCACTATTTTGAGTTCAATCCCTTTAATATCTCAACACCCCTAAAGTCTAGATCTTTATCCCTAAAACCTTGCAACTAAATCTATCTTAGGGTCCATCATTAATTCTAAATTATCTCAAGACTAATTTCTCTCATGTTTCTAGTTGTTTGGAAACATTTACAAATTCTCACATATAATTAATTAAAAATACAATTAATCACTCAAAAATAATATTAATATTTACATGAAATTAAAAACATGAAACCCCTAGGTTTAATAAAAAATACAAGGTATTTTTCTGAGCTAATGCTCCTGCATCACTTATCCAAATCACACCTGCAAAATCAGAAATCAACATATCCATGAAACAAATTCACTTTGCTCTGACCCATAAGTGATACAGTGTCCTTGTGCCTCTCAGATATCGAAGCACCCATTTCACTGCTGACCAGTGTTCTTTTCCTGGATTTTCCATATACCTACTGACAACCCCAACTGCATGTGAAATATCTGGTCGAGTACAAACCATCACATACATCAAACAACCTACTATATTGGCATATGGAATTCGAGACATATATTCCTTTTCTTCATTAGTGTTAGGACATAAACTTGAAGAAAGCTTAAAATGGGAAGCAAAAGGGACTGAAACAGGCTTCACATTGTTCATACCAAACCTCAAGAGTATCTTCTCAACATACTTCTATTGCGATAGCCACAGCTTACCATTGCTCCTGTCTCTGAAAATATCCATGCCCAAAATCTGTCTTGTTGCTCCTAGATCTTTCATATCAAACGTCCTAGCCATCTGAGCCTTTAACCTGTTGATCTCTGTTATGCTTTTGCTTGCTAAAAGCATATCGTCAACATACAACACTAAGATAATGAACATGCCATTACTTAATTTCTTAAAGTAAACAAAATGATCATATTCACTTCTTATATAATTTTGACTCATCATGAAAGAATCAAATTTCTTGTACCATTGTCGAGGCGACTGCTTCAGACCATACAATGATTTCTTGAGCCTGCAGACAAATTTCTTATTGTGATTTTGAACAAAACCTTCCGGTTGTTCCATGTAAATCTCCTCATCTAAATCTCCATGTAAAAATGCAGTTTTAACATCTAGTTGTTGTAATTCTAAATCAAGTAAAGCAACTAATGCTAACACAATCCGAATTGAAACAATTTTTACAACTAGTGAAAATATCTCATGAAAGTCAATGCCGGCTTTCTGAGAAAAACCTTTCGCGACCAGCCTCGCTTTGTACCTGTCTTCTGTATCATCAACACCCTTCTTCAATTTGTAAACCCACTTACATCCCACAGTTTTCCTGTCTTTAGGAAGTTCTACCAGATCTCATGTGGCATTCTTGTCTAATGCCTTCATCTCGTCCTTCATAGCCTCTTTCCACTTACCACTGTTTGAACCTTCTATAGCTTCCTGATAGCACAAAGGTTCATCATCGTTAGCAGTTAAAGCAACTGAAGTAACATAATCATCATACCTTTTAGGAAGTCGTCTGATTCTCGTAGACCTCCTTAAAGATGTTTCTGGTAATTCCACAATTTGCTGATTATTATCTGTAGGAACTTCTTCATGATCAGCATTTGAAACACGTTCATGATATGCATCTGAAACTTGTTCATGATCTGAATCTGAAACTTGTTCATCTGGACTATCATCAGTTTTTGAACTGGTTTCAAACTGAATGTGTTGAAGCTTAGGTTCATTATCCTGTTTCAATTCATCATCTACATCTGGATTTTCAAGTGAGGATTCATTAAATTTAACATCTCTATTAATGATGATCTTGTGAGTAGTAGGATCCCACAACCTGTATCCCTTAGTCCCATCACCATATCCAACAAAGATATATCTTTTTGATTTAGGATCTAACTTAGAACGCTGATGTTTCGGAACTAGAGCATATGCATCACAACCAAAAACTTTCAGTTTAGAATAATCACATGGATGACCTTTCCATACCTCTTGAGGAATTTTGCATCCTATCGCAGTTGATGGTGATTGATTTACCAAGTAACAAGCCGTAGAAACCACTTCTATCCACAATTCCTTCTGCAAATTTGCGTTACTAAACATACTTCTTACTCTCTCTAAGAGAGTCATGTCCATGCATTCAACAACTCCGTTTTGCTGAGGAGTATATACAGTGGTTTTATGTCTTTCGATCCCAACATCCTTGCAATAATTATCAAATTCCTTTGAAGTAAACTCACCACCATTGTCAGTTCTTAAACATTTAATGGTTCTTCCAGTGATGTTTTCAACTAATGCTCTAAACTGTTTGAAAACTGTGAACACATCAGACTTCTTCTTTAACATATAGACCCACACTTTTCTAGAGAAATCATCAATAAAAGATACAAAATATGACGATCCTCCATATGAGGTTGTAGGAGATGGACCCCAAACATCAGAATGGATATAATCAAGGATTCCCTTACTAGTATGTTTTCCAATTTTAAACTTCTGCTTGCTTTGTTTCCCAAACAGACAATGTTTGCAGAAATATAACTTAGAAGATTTTAAACTAGGAAGTAACTTACGATCAGATAACATTTTTAATCCTCTTTTGCTCATATGGCCCAACCTTTGATGCCATAAACGAATAGAATTACTATCATTTTCAGATACTGTAGAAGCATGATCCGACTCTGTTCTTCCTTCTAACTGATAAAGATTTCCAACCTTCTTTGCTTTCATGACTAGTAAAATTCCTTTATAAACTTTCATTACTCCACCTTGAATAAATGTTTTATATCCATTAGTGTCTAGTACTCCTAGTGAAATGAGGTTTTTTCTTAGTTCAGGTACGTGTCTTACATCAGTTAGAATTTTATTTGTCCCATCAAACATTTTAATCTGGGTGCTTCCAATTCCAACAATATTACACGAGACATCATTTCCCATGTAAACAACTCCATCATTGATTGATTTATAAGTTTTAAACCACTCTCTATGAATGCACATGTGATTTGACGCACCAGAATCTAACAGCCAATGTTGATCATGATTAGACAAACTAACTAATAACACTTCATCACTCATACCTGAAATCGATGCCGAACCTGTATCTGTCGTGTTTGCTTCTTTCTTCTCTGTCGAAGAGTCTCCTTTGGATGTTTGTTGTCTCTTCCAACAGTCCTTCTTCAAATGTCCTGATTTGCCACAAAACCAGCACTTTACCTTACTCTTCTTCCCTTTCGATTTTGAACGCGAGTTGTTGTGCTTACTGAAGCGTCTTTCTTTAGAACGACCTCTAACCATCATTGCTTCTGATGTAGAGGTTTCTGAATTTGACCTCTTCCTTGTTTCTTCAGACAACAAAGCTCCAACAACATCATCAAATTCAAGGGTTTCTGATGAACTAAGACTTATAGAAGTAACAAAATGATCCCATGACTCGGGGCAACGAGCATAATAAAGTTACATCTTTATCTTCTGATTCAAATTTTACTTTTATACTTTCTAATTGCACCAGGAGAGTATTAAAGGTATTCAGATGATCAGTTATCGTCGTACCTTCCTTCATGCGCAAGCTGTACAACTGTCGCTTCAGAAGAATCCTATTGGTTAAGGATTTTGTCATGTACAACTTTTCAAGCTTTGTCCACAAACCAGCAACATTTTTCTCTGACACAATGTTAAACAAAATATCATCCGCCAAACACAGTCGAATGCCGCTCAGTGCTCTTTCATCCAAGTCACTTCATTCATCATCTGTCATGGTGTAAGACTGTTTGGCTTTTCCCAACAGTGCCTTCGCCATGCCTTGTTGCACGAGTAAATCATACATCTTCACTTTCTAGATCTCGAAATTGTTTTTTCCATTGAACTTCTCGATTTCAAACCGGGCACTTTGTGTTTTTTCCATAGCTTAATAGCTCGTGTCACAAAAATATCCAATTTCAGAAGGAATTAGTTTTGATTAAAAAAGCCCTTGCCTTAAAAAATAAACTAAAATGCCCTTCTTCCAATAAAATGCATTTCCCTTAATACCATATGCAAATGGCATTAAAATTACAAATCGATTTAAAAATTGTACAATATGAAGTTCCAACTTGTGACTTCATTTAAAAAGTGATTTATAATGGGCCACCTCCTCTTAAACAAATAAAGTTCCACCATTTTTAATAAAATCTATTTAAGTTTTAAAACCACCACTCAAATCGATACAAATCGATTTAAATATAAACTCAAATCCTTTTTTTCATATATCGATTTGTTTTTTTTTTGTTTTTAAAAAAGAAACATTGCACTAAAACTTTAATGCAAATCGATTTATATAAATAAATGTTGAAAAACTTCAAATCGTTTGTTCTTTTGTTTTTTTAAAACATTCCACTAAAAAAAAAGATTTGAATGGCATTAAAAAAAAACTTTGGCATTCCTCACTTTGTTGAACCAATGTGCAAAACGACATTTGAATACGCTCTGGCTACAACGCCTATTCAACGCAGCCAGTTCACCGTTCCAAGCTGCCACCACTGGCGTACATTCTGTGTTTGATTTCTGTAGCCATACGCAAGTTCTACGTGGCTTTGCTGTGATAAATGTTCTGGCATTTAAATTTAACAGTCCACGGTATTTACAATCAACAGTCCACAACTCTTCCACTCTTACGCTCTGCACATCAGCAGGCTCAACGGCTTTGACAGTTCACGAGCTTGACATAGCTCATGACCTCATTGCAAACAACAAGTCCCAAATGAAGCACAGAACTAGACCCACGGCTCCTCCAGCTTTCTTACGCTCGCTACCAGCAACGTCACCCTGTCTCCAACTTCAAGCTCCGATACCAAGTGTTAGAGTTAACACATTGGAAACATAAAAAAAATAATACACACGCAACATTCAACCATGAAAAATAGAGATTTTAACGTGGTTCACCCAACCAATCTAGGCTACGTCCACCTAACAGGGCATCGACAATCTCATTCATCAACTGGAGAAGATACAATTGCAGAGTTTCTCATCTGCTCAACTCTTCCTCACTACACATTACTCATCATGCTCACTTGCCTCTACGGGCTTACATTTTATAGCTGTGAATGGCAACAGACTCATAAATTCTCTCACAAAAAATATAGGATGCATTAACTCCTCATCAGAAATTGATGGAGCCAATGTAGCAACAAATCCTATTGTTGTCACCTACATGAGATTTTCTCCAAATTTAATTAAAAAATAAGAAATAAAATCTCAACAAGTCCCTTTTAAAGCAAAACAAAAAAAGATATAGTGTAAAGTGTAAGACATGAGATATGATTAAAACTAGAATATAAAGTAACGTAAACTATAAAATATGTATACAACATATACCTTGACATCAGCAATGTTAAAACCATTTTTCCCCATAAAAGCAAGAAAAACGACCACATTTTCTTTAGTTGGGAGATAGTGTCCATTATGTGTCCAGATGATGTGTATAAACAATTAAAATAAAAAATCACCATAGAAAATAACTCTTTAGTAACTTAGTATTCAATCTTCAAGGAAATCTTAAGGTACGATCATGTTAACTAAGTTACATGCTAAAAATCTCAAGTTGTAGATAGTTTGTGGAAAAATAATATGAGGTGTGATTTTTAATCATTGCCATTTTATTCGCAACAAAATTTCATTCTCTAATGCATGAACTTGATGAAGTATATAAACACAATTTGCTAAAATAACAAAATGAAAATAAATTTCCTAATAGTCATGAAAATAGTTTAACATAAAACAACTAATAGGATTTCAACCAATATCGTGTAATACTAATTTCATCTTCAAGCTTCGGTTGTTGTTTAAATTGACATGATACCAAGTATTTCCAATTTCATAGTTAAAATAAAAAACAAACTAAATAAAAAATGTTCAAAATATAATCAATCAATAAAGAAAGGATATCGTAGAATGGACATTGCAATTATAAAAGAATTTTTTACCTATCCAGTGAAGTCTTGTCTGAAATTCCCAAAACATTTTGTTGCCCAAAATAACCAATGAGGTGAAAGAATCAAAAAATTAAAAGCCAAATGAATCCCTAATAGAAACATTTCCAAAGATGATGGCTCAGGGGCTTAAAGGATCTCCAATAGCAAATAAATCATATCCAAGTCATGCTCTGAATTATCTACCCATCTATTTTCGAATCACATTTCTCAGTAACTTGCCGACACCAGAGTCAAGGAACAATCAAACAAAGGCATTCACATTTGTTTTTATATTTTATATCTATAAAATTTGAATATGAAAATATTTTAACACAACACAACTATAATACTAATATTTTCTTCAAGTTTTGAATGTTGTTTCAATGGATACGATGCCAAGTATTTTCAATTTATAGTTAAAAAATAAAACAAAATCAAAGTAAAAGTTCAAAATACAATTAGATAATAAGGAGAGGATATCATGGAATGGGTAGTTCAATTATAAAAATTCTATTTACCCGTCCACGAGTGTCTAGCATTCCTAAAATTTCTTACCCAAAATAACCATGAGGTGAAAGGATCACAAAATAAAAAAGCACATGAATACTTTGTAAAAACATTTCCAAAGTTGATGGATCAAGTGCCTGAAGGATATCCAACAACAATTTAATTATATCTGATACATCCTCTACATTGTCTCCCAATCCTTTTTACAATCCCATTTCTTGTAATCTTCCCACACCAGAGTCGAGTAACATTGAAATGAAAGATTTTATAGTTTTTTAGAGAAAAAATGGACATTTGTGTTGCATGCTAACTGAATGGTACAATACTCATAAATACCTGCAAAAAAATTAGATTCAAAGATATTATATTTTTGTTAAAAAAATAGATATTTGTGAAGTAGCCTGATTGCATGGTACAAAAATTGTTTACGCAAAAATATCCATAAATACGGTGGATCTTAATCGTAAATATTTGCAAAAGATTTTTCAGGTGGGGAACAAGTATGGATTTGGATTCGTAGTTGTGTGAGTCATTTAGATGGACCAAGTATTCCATATTTGGACATTAGTTGTTTCATTAACATCTTTTGTTATATGTTACATTAACTTATTTTGTTATATTTTAAAATAATTACTTCTATAAAACATATTTCACATGTTAAATTACCACACAAACATCTTGGTACATAAAAAAATACAAGAATAAATGGATATAGAAAGTGAGAAATGATTACCGAAAGCATTAATTTGTGATTAAATCACATTTGTTTCGTAAGACAATTGCCTCCAATTGTTACAAAATATAATTCTTGTTAAAGAACCACAGAACTACCGCCACACAAACATAAATGGAAAGCCCAAAAAAAAATATGGACATGTTTTAAGGCTAAATAGACCAAGTACAACATGTGTGGTGGGTCTTCACAATCCTAGAGGAAACAAGTTAGCCTATTATGAAACCATAATATATCTGTTAGACATTTTGAAGGTTTTTCAGAGGCATATTTTCCGGTCTCATTTTCCTAAAATATGGCAAGGATTTGTTGGAATCATAACTTTGAGTTGTGAACTCTCCAAAATCCAAGCCCCGAGGGGTTTTCCATGTTGTTGAATTAGTATATGTAGTCGAAAACGTAGTTCAAACAACAAAATACAAGATTTGATCAACAATTTTGTCGCTAGACTCCAACCAAAAACTCCAAAACGTCTAATAGATAACACCTACTACACATGGGGTCTTCTAAATATTTTGAATAATCTCATCATAAAAGAAACAATTGACCAATCCAATCAATAAAAGTATAGATGAAAGTATCTCCCTTCGATAATCAAACAACATTCTCTCGCTTTTCAAATGAATCTGATTCTTTCAATTAAGAAATGAATGAGGAGGCAGATCATTGGGCTCTGTTAGATTCTCAACTATAGCCCTTCAACATTATTGAAAGGTTAGGTGATGGAATTTATATGATCCACTAAATTCAAAATAATGTGGATATTAATGTGCACAACAATCAATATCAAGTACTCAATGCAAACAAGCCAGCCAAACACCTTGGGAATGGAAGTTAAAGGAGCTCCATTCACCAGGCCTTGGATCAATTTTTAAAGGTAGGGTGATGTAGTTTAGAATAATCCCCTAAATTCGAAATAAAGTGGATACTAATGTGCGCAAAAATCAATATAAATTATTATATGCAGACAAGCCAACCAAACATCTTAGAAATGGTAGATCAAGGAGCTACATTTAAGGGTTGTTTGCAATGGAAAAATTCACGTTGGGTTATGGTTCTATGTTTTCTCATTTTTTCTCTTTGTAGGTGTTTCAGTATTCATTGGTTTTTATCACTTACATATTTGAGTATCTTCTAGAGGAAGACTCCTTTATCTCCTTATTCCTTCCACTAAAGTTTCTCCCATTGAACCTAATATAGATGTGTTCAAATATGGAAGGTAGAGGTTCAGACATCCTTCAACACATCAAAAATTGGAGGAATATTAATGGGAATTGTTAGTGGCTTAATGAAATTTCCCCTCTCATATGTTTGCAACTTCTTGCTCGCATTCCAATTCCAGAAACATGGCATGGCATGTCCTCAAACTCTCGCTTTTTTCCTTCGAAAATTTTGTTAGTGGTTTGCCAATTTACAATTTCTATGATTTATTCAATGGATCAAAGTCTATTTCAATTGGTCTTCCTATTCCAAGCTATTAATTTTCTCTATATTTGGATTCAATTCTAATGGTCAAGGGCTACAGGGTTCGTCTCCTATTTTTGTAGCATTAATGCCTACTCCTCATACTAGAAAACCCTTTTTCATAATAGGTCCCGAGGCACTCTTTTGTACACAAGATTATAGGAATCTAGAGCGGAGTTTCTATGAAAAATTATAATTTTATAGAAATTCGGAATCTTACACTATCAAAAAGAGATCAATCAAGCAAATTATAGTACTTGGATGGTAGTTTCCTAAAATTTGTAATTTGGAACAAGCATGAACCACATACAATGGCAATGTAATGGGCATAAAATTTCCTCGTAAAACAATATTGAATAGAACATCAAATGAATGCAATAGGTTGTGCAACTTAATTTTCACTTAGAAAATAGAATATATCAATGGCTTCTAATAGTTAAGAAACTGAGAACTCACTCTAATCTATGCTAAAGCAAGACAAAACAATTCAGCTTTTTGACCCAAGGAAAATTGAAGGTGCATGTTCCCCTCAATATGAAGAAGGGAGAGGAGAACGAAGTGTCCATTTATGTCGGTGGTGATATATTTTTGCGTGGTATTTATTTTGGGTAAATATATAACAAAGAAAAGAAAATCAGAACAAACAAGATATAAGTAACTCAAAAACTAACCTCAAATCTCAGATCGTCGCTTCTCCGGCTTTACATAGTCTCCAATACACTATGAATTTACTGCAATGCAAAATGGATCAGTATCGTTATATGCTCAAAACAAGCATACCAACACATTGATCTACATTCTTGTTTAGCAATCATCCTCAAAGGATGTGAAAGGCTTAAATTCCCCACCCTAAGTTATAATTGTTATTAATTAAAACTTACAGTGATATTGATTATAAATATATACATATATTCCATATATAAAATAATAAAGGTAAATAAAAATAAAGGTTATATTGGGGAAAAATTCAAGCCCTTTTTCATGGAAAAAAAAGAATCTACCCCTATCAATGTAGATTGGTTTCTAGCTTGCAAACAAGACAAAAGTTCAGGTACATCAAGAGAAGAAAGGAAATATTTCATTGTAGTTGGTTTATACCATTATAAAAGTTGGGTAGGACTTACTGCGCTCCAAAAAAACCCTTCCGTAGAATATATTTATGATTTGGATATTACAATATTTTCCAAAACATATTAGAAACCACTGGAGGAAGGGGTCTAATCAACATAGAGCCCTCGCTCAACTCAAATCACAATGAATCCTGTACAAACCACATGTTGTGAGAACAATATTCATGTTTTCCATCAAAGTATTTTTTAGCATGAACATGGTTTATTAGGTGTTGATTCATGTTAGATAATATTATTAAGGAATGGGAAAAAACAAAACAAGAAGTGATTTTTCTAAAGATTATGTTCAAGAAGGATTGAACCAAATTTCGTAATTGATACTTTTCTTGACAGGGATTTGGGAAATTTACTCTCTGTCGCCCCTCCATTTAAGTTGGGAGCAGTCCAATTTCCCTACACATCCCACTACCCAGGTTTCTTTTACAAACAAGGATATCTATAGATAAATCATTTAATCAGGAGCCAAATCTAAAATTATAGCCACCTCAGAGACTGAAGAAGCACATATAAAAATTTCATTAATATACTATTCATTGTCTCTAAAACTAAGATTCAATTAAAACTCTTGGTAAGGTACATACTAAAAAACTCAATCATTGTTTTTTTTCATCCATCACCTTCAACAGCAATTTCTTGCAGCGACCAAAATGATACACCTACCAACCCATCACTCTGGTGACGTTCCATCAATACAATTAGATCTAAGATATAGTAGGACTTAAAATCTAGTGACTGGTGGCATAGGCACATCTATGATGAAGAGGAATGAATATTCTAAGAAGGTTTAAAATGACTACATTCTGAAGGCTGGGAAAGAAATGATGATAATCCATGCCCATGAGAAGGACCATTACTTCTCCTAGGTTCTTGGGTGAATGGAATATAATTTGGTCACCAAGGCATGCTTGGTAGCAGATCTAGCATCAAAGAAGAAATATGCTCAATTCCATTTGGATTTTTTTTCTTTGGAACCCAATTTCTAGGATTATGGTTAGTTACTCTATTTCTGAACCTACAACAAACTAGGTATTACTATAAATACCCATCATCATGTTTCATGCACTAGCTTCTTCAATGCTCCCTTGCACCAGCATTAGATCTAAAATAATTGCCAAGTCTATGCATAGAATAACTTTCATTCCATCCAACTAAATCCAAACTCCTCTATATACCAAAGAACACATGAAACATAGTGGTTTGGCACTATCATTCCAACAAATATGAAAGAGTAAGCATCACTATGATCTTTTCATTTGCATTTCTTTACACACAACACCATTTATTTGCTCTAATTTAAGTCATTTTCTTTACGATAGGATTTCCATTCAATTTGGATAGAAACAATATTCAAAATATATTGTTTTTTGAACCTACTCGTATCTTGAGCTAATGCTTTCAGTTTTTTTTGTTGACTGGGCTATGGTCTAGCCATAGTCTGGTGGGATTTTACCACAAATTTACGAACTTCTATTATTAGTGAATTACTTTATGGACTCTACCTGAGAATTCCTAGAGTTTAATGTTCCCAAATTTTTATTGATCCTTCCAGCCAAAAACTAGGTGGTTTTTGTTAGAAAGAAGGCTATTAATTTTTTTAGGACTTGTTAGACTACTATAGTCTATTTTTTTTAGGAAGGTATATGGTTTAAGAGTAGATAAATAAAAAAGAAGTGTAGCTCAGTACAAAATTCAAGCCATTTATCATGGCAAAGAACAATCTACCCCTCTCAATGTGGAATTGGCTTCTAGCTTGCACACAAGACAAACGTTTAAGCACCTCAAGGGATGAAAGGAAAATTTTCGTTTCAGTTTGTTTCTACCACTATAGAAGGTGGGTAGGAAGTACTTCACTCCAAAAAAACCTGTGCTAGGACATAGTTATGATTTTTATATCACAATGTTTTCCAAAGTATAGTAGAAACCACTGGAGGAAGGGGTCCAATCAACATAGGGCACTGGCTAGACTCAAATCACAATGAGGCTTTATAATCTGTACAAGCCATCTGTTGTGAGTACAATATTCATGTTTGCCATGAAAGGATCCTTTGGCATGAATATTGTTTATTAAGAGTTGATTCATGTTAGATAACGTTATTCAGGATTCGAAAATGATTAAATAAATGAAAAATCCAAACAAGTGATTTTTTTAAGGATTATGTTCTAAGGATTGAACCAAATTTCATAACTGATATATGTCTTGACAAGGGAATAAAACCAAACAAGTGATATTACCAAGTACTATCTTCCAAGGATTGAACCAAATTTCATAATTGATATTTGTCTTGACAGATGTTTGGGAAATTTACTTTATGTTGGCCCTCCTTCCCTATGTTGGGAGTAGACCAATTTTCCCTACACATCCTACAACCCAGGTTTCTTTTACAAGAAAGGATCTCTACAAATAGATAATTTCATCAAGAGCGAAATCTGAAATTATAGCCACCTTAGAGATTGAAGAATTACATAAAAAATTTCATTAATATACTAGTCATTGTATCTAAAACCAAGCTTCATTAACAAAATTTTGGCAAGGTACATATTACAAACCTCAGTGATAATTTTTTTGCTTCCATCGCATTTAGCAACAATTACTTGTAGCAACCCAAATGGTACACCTACCATTTTTTTTGTTCTTTTAACCTACAACAAATTAGGTATTACCACCTAGTCATTATTCATGGTTAGTTTCTTTTCTTCTCACACACTAGAAGCTCTAGGAAATGAACAATATCAATATTTCCATCTTCCTCTACTCTTTCAATTGTTTCTTTTCCTTGCCTTCAGAAAATATTCAAAATTAAAAAATTTATTATGAAAATACTTTCCCTAATAGTCTCTTGAGTATAGGTAAGACTTTCTCCAACAATAAAGGATAATTAATGTATACTCGTTTCCGTAAATTCTAAATCAACACCTTGCTTAAAATTTTGTCATGTCACTCGATTCTTTGCAAGATGGCACATAAGAGTAATGGCTAAGGAAGATTTCATTGAATCACATAATAAGCTTGAAAATTTCCCACATTTCGAGTCAGATGTGTCTGCAGGGAATGCCCTCATTACAATGTATTCTCAATGTGGATATATAGGCTATGCACGACATTTTTTTGACAAAATGGATAAAATATACTTGGTTACTTGGAACGCGATGATTGCAGCACATTCTCAACAGGGGTAGGGTGAGGAACTCTTCAACCTCTTTGTAAAAATAAAAAAGTTTGGCATGAAAACTGATCATTCCACCTTAGAAAACGTTTTAAAAATATGTTCTAGTTCGACAACTTTGCAATATTTGAGGCAAGCCCATAATGACGTTGCTAAAAATAGATTTCAGTGGAATAACTTTGTAGGAGGTTCCCTTGTTGACGTATATGCCAAGTGTAGAAGGATATAGGACGCACACGAAGTGTTCAGGGAAATACCCAAGACAAATGTGGTCGCATGGACAACAAGGGTGGTGGGATATGCATAGAATGGACATAATGAAGAGGCTCTCGGACTTCTTTTCCAAATGCTATAGACAAGGGAAAAAGAAAACTAGTTCACTTTGGAAAGTGCTCTAAGTGAATGTGCCACTCTAGCAGATATGGAGCATGGCAAGAAAATCCATACTCAAATAATTAAATAGGGTTTTCAAACATATGTCTTTGTGGGTAATGCCCTTATTACCATGTATTACAGATGTGGGGACATAGAGGATGCAGACCAAAATTTTCAACAAAATTCCTGCTAGAAATATAGTATCATGGAATAGAATGGTTGTGGGATATGCCCAGCATGGGGACGTAGGCATGAAACGTAACTATATCACCTTCATTGGCTTTCTGTATGCATGTAATCATGCAGCTTTACTCGATGAAGGTTATTATTACAGGGTTTCCATGATTGAAGTTTATAACAACAAACCAAGAGCAGATCATTACGCTTGTATGATTGACCTTCATGGGCGTGCTGGGCACCTAGAGGAATCTGAGAAATTTATAAATAATATGCCAGTAGAACCAAATGCTGATGCATGGAGGGCATTGCTTGGTGCCTGTAGAATCCATGGAAACTTCGAGCTGACAAATCATGCAGAAGAATCCCTTTTTCAGCTAGAACCAGAGAATAGTAACTTTTATGTTATGTTGTCAAATATTTATTTGGCAGCTCGCAGATGGGATGATGCAACGAAGATGAGAGATGTTATGATAGATAGGGGAGTGAGAAAGAAGCCACACTATAGTTGGATTCAGATCAATATTAATGCCCATGAGTTTGTGGCAGAAGACAGACTACATCCACATAGAGTATATCTATGGAACATTCGAGAGATTGGTGGAGAAGATGAAGCTGGTGAGTTATGTTCCTGATTCGAAATCTGTGTATTACTATAGGGAATATGTTATGTGCCATCAGAGTGAAAAGCTACACTTGGCACCAACTTTCCAACGATATCTATATACGTTATGAGAACTCTATCAGTTTGTGGAAATTATCATGTCGCCATCAAACTCACCTGGAAAATTAGGGTGGGAACTTATACCAAGGACATCTGGTTCCAAGTCTAAGAAATAACTGGCACGAAATGAGGTTGTAGAATTTATGTAACCTGCTAGTGGAATCTTTGGAAAACCTTCTATCATAATGAGATGAGACAAGATTATGTTACTGCGTATGTCGTGGCCTTGGATGGTGAATTTATGAATTAGGGAGTATCGTTGTATCAATTGGATACATCGATGTGGGACATACATTATGTTACTATGGAAAAGGTGTGTACATCTCATGACAATGCACCATGTTTACAATAAAATGAAAGTTACTCCTATATGTGAGGAAGTGGATTCTCTTTAGTGCCAATCTATATCGTCAGCTTCCATTCTGCGTATTCAGAGTGAATTTTGCTGGTGCATGAGATGTTAGAGGTCAATGAGCCAATGTTTTAGTGTGTGTCGGGGATTTCCTTAGAAATAGGTGTAATAGAACGTTAAGCCAACATAAAAATATTGTACACAGACTGAGATTTCATCACAATACCGTGAGATATAACGTTTTCAATACGTTGACAAGGTTTATTCAAGGTTGTAGTTATTTATCGAGTGATGAAGTTTCAGACATTATCCTTGGACCTTAAAATCGTTTGTGGAATGCTATGCAGATATAAGGGGAAAGCGAGAGATAATTCCACTGATGGCAAAGAAAGAAATTGTCATTAAAATTGGAGGGTCTGGTTAATATCTAACATTATAAGTAACATTTGGATATTCAGCAATGGAAATAATGCTTCCACTCGGTCTTTCGATGATAAAAATGGAAGCCAACAGAGAAAATGATATGACAAAGGTTAAAGCTCACTGGATGGAGAAAGTCATTCTTGCATTTTTTTTCTGAGATAAAAGTATTTTTATATTATCCATCCTGCATAATGCAGTGCATTCAGTACATAGCCGTTATGCAAAGAAGATGGAAAAATTGAGGATGTCGTCATAATCATATTTACAACGAAAAAACAAAACCTACTATTCATGAGAACAATCGAAATATATTAATAGCCAACAAAACGAACATTAACTATTCCCTTTATATGTGACTGAAGAATCAGGTATGAGATAGGCTTGTTTCAATTCTCTTTCTTGATTTTCCTTTCAGTCCAACCTTTATATGTGAAACCCCAAGGGGATTGTTCCTTCAATGAAATTGATTACCTTTCACAATTGAAATTTCTAAAAAGGCTTGGTTTTATTTCATTTTCCATCTGATCCGTCTATTACCCATGTTGATTGCCTTGAAGAGGGATACCATTATAGAAGAATAGAAAATCTTGATCAAAGGTACCAATTCTAGTTCTTTATCTGTGAATTTCTTCTTACTAGGCATTTTTATTTTGTCGTTAGGGTCTAGATCCTTGGTGGATTTCACAACCTCCAGTAGGTTGGTGATATTTCTCAACATTGTTCCACAAAGTAGGCCTATGATTTTTCTTCTTTTTTCTCTTCCCTCCATGAGGATTTGTTGATCCTTGACAATATCAACACACCTTTTTGGATAGAAAGCCTTCAATTTCCCACAAAGAAAACATGATCTGCATCTACAAAGAACCTATTTGTATTCCAATAATTACATCCAAACCTCATCAAGATTCAATCCATATTCCTTTAGGAATACCAGTTGCAAAAACTAATTCAATAAAAAATGTACCATCTGAATTTTAGGAGTTTTAGGGGAATAGTAATGAGACTTCCCTCAAGCATTTCAAAATGGAAACCAAAGGCTCAAGTTCATAAAAATGCAATGTGGGTTTGGGAAGCTTAACCCACATAAGAGTTGATGCTAAAGTGTTTATCAAGGGATTGGAGGTTGGGTATTAGGTTTTCATTCATCAATTAACACATCCCCAAAAGAGGTTAGATTTTGTATACCATGGTAAAAAGAGTATGTAATTAAGAATGCGCAAAAATCTAGATAGCTGAAAATTGAAAGTCATTCACCCTTCAAATATAATTATGCTATAATATACAAATACATACTGTAGAAATATAGAACGTCAACTCGCTAAACAAAATGTCAAAACTTGCTATTGTTTTCTCATTAATGCTGAAATGAAATCTATTAATACCAAAGCACTAATTACCTGCTCTCTGCTAAACTGAATGAATAAACCCCATACTCCTCCCTTATTTATATTATAGAAAATAAACCAGAATCCTATCTCTAATGCAACCTCTTGGGATGTGCATCATATCTATGCATGATGGATAGGTTTTAATTAGTGTGCTCCAAGGAAGAGATAAAATCTCCTTGAGATCTACACCCTACCACTATACTACATTCACCCTTCTCAACTAGACTTCACACTAAGTAAAAATTAGCAAACTAAATAAATGAATTTAAAAATAACACATGCAATATGAATGCACCCTCTTTTATGCAGAAAACACATGAAAATCACTAAGAATATATTGTTAAGAACAAAAAAACAATCCAATCTATAAAATTGATTACTGCCTCATAGTTAAAGTGCCATACTGTTGAATTTGGAAAGAGAAAGTGTGCCCCTCAATATCCTGTTGAAATTATGAAACTAAAGCACTCATATCTCATTCAAACATGTTCCCAGGAGTTCCATATGTGAAATCATATTGTATAAGACTATCCAAGGTAAAATATTTTAATACTACATATTATTGAAGAAATTGTTCTCCACCCATCCAAGTCTCCCCATGAATATGTTGAAATTCCCTTGGCCAAGGGCTTAGTCAAGATATTTGCGACCTGTCTGAATATACCCTAGATCAATTTCTCGCTTCTAAAACATGTTCCTACCAAATGGTACATGATTTTAATGTGCTCGTATTATCATAGAGCTAGAGACAAGTTTAATTTTCACAATTGACCGAAGTGGTCTCTAACATCTCACATGTTAGTGCTGCAATCAACTTGTGAAGCCATATATCATTTAAAACTTGGAAGTATCATTTCTACTTTACAGAGCTCCTCAACCATTTTAAAACACTTGTAGTAGAGAATACAACATTGTTCTTTGAGCAAGTTCATTTTGGCACTTCACATCCTAAGAGTGCCATTGTTGGTTCTTATCCCCTTGTTCCATATCTAGTACCATATCAATGTTAAGAGGAAAAGACAAAATTTCTGGTTCTCTTAGAATTTTGATAAAGATAGAGTGTTAATAGAAAAAATAACTTAATTAGACTATATAAACTATGAATATACCGAAAAAATAAATATCATATTAGAACAAGCACAAGAAAAACAGGAAATAGGAGAAAAAATTAACACAATTTCCATGTATAACCCCAGGGTTGACTGGTATTTCAGATGACTTTTATAAGTTAATAATGGATAAAAGTCACTTGTTGCTAAAGGATGTGATTTTTAGGTACAAATTGACAGGATAATTACATCTAGCAATAGCCTTACTTTTTGTAGCCTGGTGTCAAAAAGAAAAGCCCCCAATAGAATGGGGAGCAATTGTAATATTAACTAAAAAATAATTGTCAAAGTGATTTCTAACAACTATCACTGTCCAGAGAACATGTTGAAGAAAAAACATCACTCAAAGTTTGAACAAGAGTGGAGGATCTTTGATAGTGTGAGAATTTTAGCAAAATGGCTTCACTCCAAATATTAGGAATACCTAACTAGTAATGCTTCTCAAATTTTATATGGGAAAGGCTTATGATATATTGGAATGGGCTTATGTCCTTTGCCCCCCTATCCCTCTCTCGTTACAAGGATAAATGATCTGAATATCCTAAAATGGGTTAAATTAGCATCTGAAATTCAGTTACACACCAATTATGCTGGGAGACAGCATAGTGGAAGAAGTACAAACTTGGTTACAAATTACAACCTCTGGAGATCTATTTTAAAACTTCATGAGGGAAGGTCAAATTTAAAAATCATGCAGTTCTTTTTATCTATTCCCAATTTCACTTCCCGTACTTTAATTCAAGAATTATACTTCCTCCACCCTTTATTCCCGCAAGATGGTATTGAAAAGACCAAATAAAATATTCTGCAATTATTTATGGTCTTAAAATAGCATGCAAGTAACAATAAAAAATCCAATATCATTTTCAATAGTTTATGCTCCTAAATTGGCATGAAGTGTAGGTCTGGTGGAAGACCCAATTTTATTTGGATTAGTGAAAGAAGTAAAGATCATGTTGGACCTCACACCTTCAAACGAGGTTTGGAAGTGATTATCCTTTTCATATGCTTCAATAATGCACACTAGTTACAAGTCCCCTTGTTTCCTTACTACTTAATTACTGGAACTGGTTGCATTTCTAGGTAATTAGCACAACCACATTATATTTACTAATGTGGTTGATATACGCCGATAGGCGTATATAAAATAGATTTACAACCACTTTCACCAATGTGGTTGATATACCCCGATAGGCCTATATCCACTACCCATCACATAAATTTATATATCGATACATATTATATATTTATGATTAAAATCACCAAAATAATTTATATATATTAATAAAATTATAATACTTATTAATAATATATATTAATATATATTAATATATATTATATCATAGTTGGTTATATTATTAATAATATTATAATATTATTAGTATATATTATAATATTTATTAATAATATATATAAATAATATTTATTAATATATTAATAATATTAAACCCAAAAACATAAGAAAGTAATAAACTCTAACAATTAATATATTAAACTCAAGAGATTAATAAAGCATATGAAATAATATTTAAAAACAAAAAACCTAATAGATTAATAAACCCTAACATTAATATTTTAAACTAAAGATATTAATAAACCCAAGGGATAATTAATAATACAAACCCAATGTCATCATAAACCAAAGGTTTAAATATTATAAACCAAAGGAATTGGTGAACCCAAGGGATAAATATTATAAACATAAGGGATCAATATTAAAAACACAAGAGATTAATAAACCCTAAGAATTGATATTTTAAACTAAAAACCTAATAAATTAATAAACCATAAGGATGAGTATTTTAAACATAAGATATTAATAAACCAACGGGATTATTAACATTATAAACCAAAAGAACTAATAGACCCAAGGGTTTAATATTATAAACCAAAGGAATCAGCGAACCCAAGGGATAAATATTATAGACCTAACAGTTGAATATTAAAAACAATAGAGATTAATAAACCCTAAGAATTAATATTTTAAACTAAAAAATCCAAGAAATTAATAAAGCCAAAGAATTAATATTTTAAACTCAAGACAGTAATAAACCGAATGTGTGATTAACATTATAAACCAAAAGAACTAATAAACCCAAGGGTTTAATATTATAAACCAAAGGAATCAGTGAACCCAAGGGATAAATATTAAAAACCTAAGGGATCAATAAGGCTAAGGGCAATATTAAAAACAATAGAGAATAATAAAACCCAAGGGTTTAATATTATAAAGAAAAGGAATTGGTGAACCCAAGGGAAAACCATTACCCAACAAATTATAAACCAAAGGAATTGGTGAACCCAAGGGAACTGATTTAAACCCTGAGACAATTGTTGTCACAATGCGACGTTGGACCAACTATGACCATGGTTGGACATGGGTGATTTTCATATTGAGACAATATTTGTCAGAATGCGACATTTGATCATGGATGACATTGATCAATTATTCATATTATAAACCAAAGGGATTGGTGAACCCAAGGGAAAACCATTACCCAGCAAATTATAAACCAAAGGAACTTGTGAACCCAAGGGAATTGATTTAAACATTGAGACAATTGTTGTCACAATGCGATGTTGGACCAACTATGACCATGGTGGGCCATGGGTGATTTTCATATTGAGACAATATTTGTCAGAATGTGATATTTGATCATGGATGAAATTGATCGACTATTCATATTATAAACCAAAATAACTAATAAACCAAAGGGTTTAATATTATAAACCAAAGGAATTGGTGAACCCAAGGGAATTGATTTAAACATCGAGACAATTGTTGTCACAATGCGACGTTGGACCAACTATGACCATGGTTGGCCATGGGTGATTTTCATATTGAGAAAATATTTGTTAGAATGTGACATTTGATCATGGATGACATTGATCAATTATTCATATTATAAACCAAAAGAACTAATAAACCAAAGGGTTTAATATTATAAACCAAAGGAATTGGTGAACCCAAGGGAAAACCATTACCCAACAAATTATAAACCAAAGGAATTCATGAACCCAAGGGAATTGATTTAAACATTGAGACAATTGTTGTCACAATGCGACGTTGGACCAACTATGACCATGGTTGGCCATGGGTGATTTTCATATTGAGACAATATTTGTTAGAATGTGACATTTGATCATGGATGACATTGATCGATTATTCATATTATAAACCAAAAGAACTAATAAACAAAAGGGTTTAATATTATAAACCAAAGTAATTGGTGAACCGAAGGGAAAACCATTACCCAACAAATTATAAACCAAAGGAATTGGTGAAGCCAAGGGAATTGATTTAAACATTGATACAATAGTTGTCACAATGCGTCGTTGGACCAACTATGACCATGGTTGGCCATGGGCGATTTTCATATTGAGACAATATTTGTCAAAATGTGACATTTGATCATGGATGACATTGATTGATTATTCATATTATAAACCAAAAGAACTAATAAACCCAAGGCTTTAATATTATAAACCAAAGGAACTGGTGAACCCAAGGGAAAACCATTACCCAAAAAATTATAAACCAAAGGAATTGGTGAACCCAAGGGAATTGATTTAAACATTGAGAAAAATTTTGTCACAATGTGACGTTGGACCAACTATGACCATGGTTGGCCATGGGTGATTTTCATATTGAGACACTATTTGTCAGAATGTGACATTTGATCGTGGATGACATTGATCAATTAATCATATTATAAACCAAAGGAACTAATAAACCTAAGGGTTTAATATTATAAACCAAAGGAATTGGTGAACCCAAGGGAAAACCATTACCCAACAAATTATAAACCAAAGGTATTGGTGAACCCAAGGGAATTGATTTAAACATTGAGACAATAGTTTTCACAATGCGACGTTGGACCAACTATGACCATGGTTGGACATGGGAGATTTTCATATTGAGACAATATTTGTCAGAATGTGACATTTGATCATGGATGACATTGATCGATTATTCATATTATAAACCAAAAGAACTAATAAACCCAAGGGTTTAATATTATAAACCAAAGATATTGGTGAAACAAAGGGAAAAGCATTACTCAAAAAATTATAAACCAAAGGAATTGGTGAACCCAAGGGAATTGATTTAAACATTGAGACAATTGTTGTCACAATGCGACGTTGGACCAACTATGACCATGGTTGGCCATGGGTGATTTCCATATTGAGACAATATTTTTCAGAATGTGACATTTTATCATGGATGACATTGATCGATTATTCATATTATAAACCAAAAGAACTAATAAACCCAAGGTTTTAATATTATAAACCAAACGAATTGTTGAACCCAAGGGAATTGATTTAAACATTAAGATAATGGTTGTCACAATGTGACGTTGGACCAACTATGACCATGGTTGGCCATGGGTGATTTTCATATTGATACAATATTTGTTAGAATGTGACGTTTGATGATGGATGACATTGATCGGTTATTCACATTATAAACCAAAGTAATTGGTGAACCCAAGGGAAAACCATTACCCAACAAATTATAAACCAAAAGAATTGGTGAACCCAAGGGAATTGATTTAAACATTGAGACAATAGTTGTCACAATGCGACATTGGACCAACTATGACCATGGTTGGCCATGGGCGATTTTCATATTGAGACAATATTTTCTAGAATGTGACATTTGATCATGGATGACATTGATCGATTATTCATATTATAAACCAAAATAACTAATAAACCCAAGGGTTTAATATTATAAACCAAAGGAATTTGTGAACCCAAGGGAAAACCATTACCCAACAAATTATAAACCAAAGGAATTGGTGAACCCAAGGGAATTGATTGAAACATTGAGAAAATTGTTGTCACAATGTGACGTTGGACCAACTATGACCATGATTGGCCATGGGTGATTTTCATATTGAGACAATATTTGTCAAAACTTGATGTTTGATCGTAGATGACATTGATCGATTATTCATATTATAAACCAAAGGAACTAATAAACCCAAGGGTTTAATATTATAAACCAAAGGAAGGTGAACCCAAGGGAATTGATTTAAACATTGAGACAATTGTTGTCACAATGCGACATTGGACCAACTATGACCATGGTTGGCCATGGGTGATTTTCATATTGAGACAATATTTGTCAGAATGTGACATTTGAGCATGGATGACATCGATCGATTATTCATATTATAAACCAAAATAACTAATAACCCCAAGGGTTTAATATTATAAACCAAAGGAATTGGTGAACCCAAGGGAAAAGCATTACCCAACAAATAATAAACCAAAGGAATTGGTGAACCCAAGCGAATTGATTTAAACATTGAGACAATTGTTGTCACAATGCGACGTTGGACCAAATATGACCATGGTTGGCCATGAATGATTTCCGTATTGAGACAATATTTGTCAGAATGTGACATTTGATCATGGATGACATTGATCGATTATTCATATTATAAACCAAAAGAACTAATAAACTCGAGGGTTTAATATTATAGACCAAAGGAATTGGTGAACCCAAGTGAATTGATTTAAACATTGAGAAAATTGTTGTCACAATGTGACGTTGGACCAACTATGACCATGGTTGGCCATGGGTGAATTTCATATTGACATAATATTTCTCAGAATCTCACATTTGATCATTGATGATATTAATGGATTATTCATATTATAAACCAAAAGAACTAATAAACCCAAGGGTTTAATATTATAAACCACAGGAATTGGTGAACCCAAGGGAATTGATTTAAACATTGATACAATTGTTGTCACAATGCGACGTTGGACCAACTATGACCATCGTTGGCCATGGGTGACTTTCATATTGAGACAAGATTTGTCAGAATGTGACATTTTATCATGGATGACATTGATCGATTATTCATATTGTAAACCAAACTAACTAATAAACCCAAGGGTTTAATATATTAAACCAAAGGAATTGGTGAACCCAAGGGAAAACCATTACCCAACAAATTATAAACCAAAAGAACTAATAACCCAAGGGTTCAATATTAAAAAACAAAGGAATTGGTGAACCCAAGGGAAAAATATTAATAACCTAAGGGACCAATAATGCAAAGGGAACAATATTAAACCAACAAAATAACAATGAATTAACATACTTTAAACACAAAACCTAAGAATTTAATAAACGATAATATTTAATATTTTAAACTGAAGAGATTAATAAAGCGGAGGGATTATTAATAATATAAACCAAAAGAAATAATAAACCGAAGCGTTTAATATTATAAACCAAAGGAATCGGTGAACCCAAGGGAAAATTATTAAAAACATAAGTTATCAATAAGGCCAAGGGATCAATATTAAAAATACAAGAGGGTAACAAACCCTCAGAATAAATATTTTGAATTCAAAA
>JAXQQM020084904.1:0-27756 GCA_034641835.2 Pinus albicaulis | reverse complement strand
AGAAATGCAAGAATTTTCCTCTTGAGACAAGTTCTCTGTGTAATATTGTAAGATAGGTTGAGATTTGATGTATTCAGACTGAATGTTCAAGCTGTGGGCAATGTTGTACCTGATTGGTGTTGTTTTTAATATGACAAGCACATTTCTTTGGATCCTGATCTAAAGCAGCTGGTGATGTTTTCCTATCTCTATGTTTCATTTCATTTCATTCCATTTCTACTGGCTCGCATCAAAAGTTTGGCATAAGATTTACCCTTGATAGGTACCTTGTGTTGCTGCTCTCCCAGCCTTTTATGTTTCATGCTTATATGTGTATCTGAATATTGATTTCATTGATTTAACCAGTGTAGTGGATGTCATTGCTTGCTCTCTGATGTATGAATTGAAGAAATCTATGTTTAGATGTTCTTGTTAGGATTTAGTTGGATGAGTTGAGAACACTGGGAGGTCTAGAACCCTGTCTCTGCCTCACTAGGATCTTTCCATCTCAATTAAGCCTTTCTAAGATCCCTTGTATTGCCTCTGATTTTGTCCAAGCAGGTCTGGAGTTAAATGACCTCTGACCTGATCTATAGACAGAATTGGACGGTTCTTCTCCTTTCATCTTCAGTCCTTAATGTTTCATTATACTGTCATCTTTAAGATCCAAATGCTCTAGATGACTAGCCCAACTGAAAGCTTGCACATTGAACACAAGTAAATCCTTTCTTGACTCCATTTCCCAATGGCCTTGATGTTCTCTGAGTTATCTATCTTTGCCTAACTTCCTCTTTGCTCATCCTTGTCTTATAATGATTGCCTTCTTTCTGCAGTCTTCTAACAACAAACATAAACAATCAACAAACCCGCGCTTCATACTGTGTCCTTGTGAGGAGCTTCAAAGACAAACACCTTTGACAATCATAGAGAGATCCCTCTCTAGACCTAGGAGGGCTAGATCCTGAGGTCTGAAAGTGGTTCTATGTTGTCTCATCTTTTGGTCTTGTCAACCTGGCCAAAACATGGGAACCCCAGCAGTGAGAAGCTTCAGTTAGGGAAACCTAGGAAGATAATTACCTCTAATTTCATGACAAATATTTTGAATAACGGAAAACGAGGGTTAGTTTCACAACTATGCTAACTAAATGTTCAAACATCTAAGTTATCCATTTCTCCAAATCTCCAAAGAGTCATTGACAATTATTCCAAGGAATTCGAGACTTCCAAAGGTCTCCCACCTATTCTAGATCATAATAATGCTATTCACTTGATTCCAAGAAGTGATCCACCAAACAACAGACCTTATAGATATCCCTATGCCCGGAAGAGTGAAATTGAATGGATGGTTGCAAAAATCCTTGAGACAGGTATAATTCAACCTAGCCAAATTTCTTTCTCTTCTCTAGTAGTATTAGTGCATAAGAAGGATGGATCATGGTGCATGTGTCTCGATTATGGAGAGCTCAATAAACTCACTATTAAGATAATTTCCCATTCTTGTCATTGATTAATTTTGGATGAAATACATGGAGCAATTTACTTCACTAAGTTGGATCTTTGCTCAATATATCATCAAATTAGAATGAAGACAGAAGACGTTCCAAAAGTATCATTTAGAACTCATGAAGGTCATTATGAATTTTTGGTCATGCCTTTTGGGCTTACTAATGCACCTTTCACATTTCAAGGTTTGATGAATTCCATCTTCAAACCCTTCCTTGGAAAATTTATGTTAGTATTTTTTGATGATTTATTAATCTAGAGAAAGTCTTGGAAATATCATGTTCAAAATGTTGACAAGGTGCTCAAACTATTGGAGGAGAAACAATTTATGCAAAACCTTCCAAAGGTTTCTTTGGGGTGCGGGAATTGGAACATTTGGGTCACATTGTATCTCATGAGGGTGTTAAGATAGACCCTAAAAAAATTAAAGCCATTAAGGAATGGAAAATACCCACAAACTTAAAGCATATTCGAGGATTTCTCGATTTGACAAGGTATTATCAAAATTTTGTTAAGAATTATGGGAAAATAGCAACACCACTAACAACATTACTGAAGAAAGATGATTTTTTTGGACTCCAAAAGAAACTAACACCTTTGAACATCTTAAAAAGAGAATGTGTTGAGCTTCTGTCTTAGCTACACTAAACTTCACAAAAATATTTATTGTGGAAATTGATGCCTCAGTAAATGGCATTGATGGTGTTTTAATGCAAAAAAGAAGAGCCATTTCTTTTGAAATTCGTACAATCAAGGGAAAGTATTTACACAAACCTATTTATGAGAAGGAAATGTTGGCAATACTACATGCTCTGGATAAATGGTTCCCTTACCTAATGGGAAGACACGTCAAGGTAAAATAGATCATGATAGTCTTAAATACTTCTTGGAACAAATATTGTCTTAATAAGAGCAACAAAAATGGGTTACAAAGATGTTGGAATAT
This sequence comes from Pinus albicaulis, assembly GCA_034641835.2. NCBI lineage: Eukaryota > Viridiplantae > Streptophyta > Pinopsida > Pinales > Pinaceae > Pinus > Pinus albicaulis. The sequence continues at coordinate 25,328 of JAXQQM020084904.1, read as the reverse complement.
GAATTTAAAATCATCTACAAAAAATGAATCAAATGTTGTAGGTGCACTCTCAATAAGGATGAGGATGTGGAAGCTTTCATATGTGTTATTTTTATTTTCTGGTCTAATTGGATAATTGAAACAAGGGATGAATGGAAGAATGACGAAGAGGTGTGGAAACTCATTCAAAATTTGCAGCAAGATCCCAGTGCATTTGATACATTTATCTGGAAAAATGATTCACTATGGTTATTTTGGAATTGAAAACCTCTCCTATAGAAAGGAACTTGGGATTTTTAAAAACTTACAAAAAAAATTGGGATGGCCTTAAATCTGATATTCATAAGTTTGTGGTAGTTGGTTTTCCAACAAAAAAAGTGGAGAAAGTTAATACCTCGAGTCTTTTACAACCATTAGTCATTCCAAGTTAGCATTAGGAGCATGTCTTAATGGATTTTATCACATTTTTACCCAAATTCGAAGGAAAGAGTGTCATCACAATGGTATTTGATATACTTAATAATCTGGATTCTCTCAGCTACCATAATTAACCAAGATATTTTATTTTTGTTAGCAGAAATGCATGTGAAAGAGTATAAATAAATAACATGTGCATACTTTTAAGAAGAGGAAGCATAAAGACAAGCATCAAATCCAAGAACACATACAAGTTTATAACAAAGTTTACCCAGTGTGGGCTATGTCTTCAGGCCTGATGTCAAGAGTGGGAAGGCTGCTTCATTAAATTTTGCAATATGATGATGAGTACATAATGTAATATTTGTCAATACAATGATGAACCCCTTATATAGAGCGACATGTCTCTCCATGAGACATTCTCGTAAAAATAAATCTCACTCATAAAATTTCTCCTCCAGTATGACAATGGAAAAATCTCTCACATAATGTGGCATACAATGATCCTCTCACAAAGTGGCATACATGGATCTCAAATTTAAATTAGCATCTCAGTAAAAATCGAATGAACACATGGAAACAATGCATATTATACCTCCAAGTATGGGGACAATCTGAAAATAGGCTACTCGGATGAATAAGCAGTGTGCCCCATCACATTCCTTGTGAAAAACCATGAAATCTAAGTATAAACTTGACCCCTTTCTAACTCGGTCAAATTTGGGTTCCCCGAGAATCTCAAAGATTCTTCAAATATTCTCTTCTGTGGGCTTACTAAAATTCAATTGCTCAGATGAAGAAACTGATCACACCATCACGTTCCTTGCGAAAAAACTGAGAAGAGGGAGTATAAAGTCGGTATGTTTCTGAAACTGTCATTTTAAGTCCTTCAAAGAATCTTAAATATTCCTCAAGATTTCACAAAGATTATTTTCTTCATATTGAGTGAAATTATGCTACTCAGATGAGGAAACTAATTAGACCATCATAATCCTTGTGAAAAACTATGAAAAATGAGTATAAAGTTGGCATACTTTTGTCACCTTCAAAAATTGGCCTCCAGAGCATCTTTTAGATTTCATGCATATTCATGCGTCATGGATCCACCTTCATGGTTTCATCTTCAACATTTTGTCTCTAGAAATTACGTTGCTCAGATCAGAAAATTTTTTACACCATCAAACTCATGGTGAAATTCTAAGTAATTTTAGTATAAACTCGGCATAATTCTGTCACTGTGAAAAAATTTCCCTCCAGGGAATATTTTAGATTCTTCCTCTGCATCAAATAATTTTCTCCTCAAAATATGTGCCAGGCATGGCTCCACTGCATTGAGATCTGTGGGTGCTCATTGTTCCATCTATACCTCCTTCGTTGGTTCGAATGCAAAAATTTAGTTTATATATAAAAACTTGGGCAGAGCTACCAACATAGGCTCATTGGGTTGTTGGTAAATGTGCCCATATATTTTGGGGCCCGCCCGGGGTCAAAACCCATGGCTCCCATACATGGTGACTGTGGGCACGTTTTTTTATGGGTTTTTTTATTATGTTTGGTGGGCATTTTTTCAAATCCAGTCAGTGCCCCAAACATGGTGGCTCGATCATTGGTCGTATAACATTATATATGTTATATATAAAAAATAGTAGTTGAGGTGGGGTGGCAGGGGTGGTGGCCCACCACCTCCTTTTTATAATATTTTTTTATTGATAATATAGTTAAAATCCAAATGACGAATTTTTAGGGGTTATTAGAAAAATCTAGTAGGCGGCAATTTATCCAATTCTGGTCGTTGAAAAACGTTGCCGCAAAGTGCCAAATTATTGCCTCGTTAATTCACGCCAAATTTAGTGGCTCCACCAGATTCATCCGGGCTCCAAATTTAGTTGGCGCTCTGCTAACTTTAGTCAATGGGCCTAGTTGACCAAAACTTTGATTGGCCATAACTTTCACATAAAATGTTGGATTGAGGTATCGTTTATGTCGTTGGAAATCCTGTGATGATCTCTTCGATATAACCCTAGTTTCATAGAAATTCAATAATTTTTAGTTTTGAGTCTTTCCTTAGCTCTCTTTGATTCTTGAGCCTCTTTGGAGCCACCTAGATCACTTACCAAGTATGCACATTTTTGTGCACTATCTCACCCTTTCAAAGCCAATACAGTTGCTACTGCATTTGTGGAAATAGTTCAAAAGCTACATGGAAAACCAAATATTATTGTAAGTGACAGAGATTCCTTTTTCAATGGAATTTTTTGGAAATTTTTATTTTCTTGTCTTGGTACTCAATTAGGTCATAGTTCGTCTTATCGTCCCCACTCTGATGGGAAAATTGAGACAGTGAACAAATATTTGGAAGGATATCTTCGTTGCTTTATATTTGATAAAAAAAACACAATGGATCAAGTGGTTACCTCTAGCAGAATAGTGGTATAACACTTCCTTCCGTACTGCAGCAAAAATGAACCCATTTATGGCACTTTATGGATATCATCCACCATCTATCACATCATCTTTAAGAGACAATTCTAAGGTTCAAGCAGTAGAATATCACATCGAACTCACTTAGAAAGTGAATTGAAGGACCCCCAGAATCAACCTTCATCAACAAGGATTTAGAAAAATAATTTCTAGCAATTCCCTCATCATTTTCCCACTCGTGGTATCATAACCCATATTAGTGTTCATGTGTTTCAAATTGATTATGTCAACCTATTCATTAATTAAGCATTTAAATTACATAAACATTGTTGTTGGATTCATCTAATTCATTTTTTCACAATAGCAACAAAGGAAATATAATACCATTAACATAACTAAAATTAATTACAATTTAACTCGAGATTTAAGATAGTGATGTTACAACCCCTTACCCCTTAAAAAATACCATCCTTTGTGTTTACACCAACTCTTAGCATTATTTTCACTCCAACATCTTAAGTGCTCTTTTTTGCAGTAGTACCGTTCCTAATGCTTCTTTGATTGCACCAACAACATGGTCCTATTTAGTTATTATTTATTTTTCCTTGTGCCTTCACTATCTCGACATATAGACCTTTATAATTCCACTCAATTCCTACAACATTTATCAATAAGTAGGCTTATTAAAACATGTTTCCATGCATAATCATTTCCCTAAACTTCACAAATCGGGATAAGGTGTTTGTTCAAACATAATACTTATTTGTATGATTATGGATTCACATCCATATGGCTTCCACTGAGAATTAAGCTCACCATTTTTGAAGGAGAGGGATATGTTAGGATATAGATAAATAAAACAATAAAGAATAAATAAAATATAATAATATAAAATAAAGAATAAAGATAATAATAGTAAATAAACAAAACAATAAATAATAGACTGAAGTTATAAATAAACTATAAAAATATTAAGAATAAATAAAGTCAACAAAAAGTAAAAAGGAATAAAATAAATAAGAGTTAAATTAAGAAAAAATATTGAGTTACGTAAAACTTAAAAAAAAGAAATAAAAGTTGGCATGTTGACGCATGGATTGTGTGCATGTCAATCCCTTCCAGTCCCCTTCCATTTTTGGAACAGTTGGTTCCATTTAATGGTTGAAAGGGAGATGGGAAGCATTCATTTATTATTTCTGAAGGAGAATATTGTGAGACAAAGGATTATCTGGTAGTAGTAGTTGATTGAGGGCTTGGGGGTGGTCAATTGTAGAAATATTTTGTGTAGTTATGCCAATGGTTGGGTGGAGAATCGTCCCCAAAATTTTTTTACATTCAGTGGGATCTGAGTAGAATTACAAATCTATAATTACAAGGTATACCATTGCTTTAGATAAGTCTTCTTTGCCCATGGTTTTCGTAATTCTATGCCATTTTGTTGAAAATTTGTTGTGTTGATTATTAATTACATAAATTGATGTAATTAATTGTATATTTGAAGTGGACGCCTTTGAATTTTAGGGTATAATATTGGGGAATTTTTTGAGTTATGTTGTTTTCATGGACATAATCAGTCCCTTTCGTGGACCATAGCCCACAATTATGAGGATCGAACTCACTTAGAAATTGATTTGAAGGACCCCCAAAATCAGTCGTCATCAACAAGGATTTAGAAAAATAATTCCCATCAATTCCTTCATCATTTTCCCACTCGTGGTATCATAGCCCATATCAGTGTTCATGTGTTTCCAATTGATTATGTCAACATATTAATTAATCAAGCATTTAAATTACATAAACATTGCTTCTGAATTCATCTAATTGATTTTGTCACAATAGCAACAAAGGAAATATAATACCATTAACATAATTAAAATTAATTAAAATTTAACTCGAGATTTAATATATGGATGTTACAACCAATTACCCCTTTAAAAAACCATCCTCCGTGTTTACACCAACTCTTGGTATTCTTTTCATTGCAACTTCTTAAGTGCTCCTTTTTCCAGTAGTACCATTCCTAATTCTTCTTCGATTGCACCGACAACATGGTCCTCTTTAGTTATTCTTTATTTTTCATTGTTCCTTCATTATCTCGACATATAGACCTTTAGAATTCCATTAAATTCCTACAACATTTATCACTAAGTAGGCTTATTAAAACATGTTTCCATGCGTAAGAATTTCCCTAAACTTCACAAATAGGGATAAGATGTTTATTCAAACATAATACTTATCTATATGATTATGGATTCACATCCATATGGCTTCCATGGAGTAATTAAGCTCACCATTTTTCCTAGACATACCCGATGTGATCGTGATCCCAACTAACTTGTTATTCAATGTTACCTGGATTAATCCCTCTTGCGGACAAGAGCGATCTCCCTAGTAATCCAACGAGTAACTAGAAACAAATAGACAAAACATTGGCACTTTTCTTAGCTTATAACTGAAACATGAAACATGTATTATGCGAAAGATTACTTACCTATTAACGAAGTGCTTGTAGAAGTCCTTTCAGCGCTTTCCACAACTAGCTTTCCTCAATGCTTTACAGTCTCTCCAAATTCTTTCCACAGTTTCTCAATGACGCACCAAAAGAGATCAACATAGACAGAAACATTCAAAGGGATCAAAGCATCTCACATATAAAAGCAAAAGAAAATGAAATATTTAGTTTAGCATACAACATATAAATGAATCAATAATCAGTTATAAACCATGTGAGTGATCAAGGAATCCCACAAATGACATCGAAATAGATGCAATTAGGAGAGAACAATTACTTTGTATTAAAATAAAAAGGGAAAAGAAGCTTACAACCTGGTGCCTTGATGTCACAAGCCTCTTCCAATGGTCTCCTTTCCTTTCGTTGATGACAAGCTCTTCAGACCCAAAACCAACAACATGAGTTTACCAATCCAAGTCTCTTCAATCTCTCATTCCTATGCTGAATTTATAGGAAGGATGAGGAGGTTTCTAATTCCACTTCTTAAGGGATATGATCCTTAAGAAAAGGAATTTAGTTCCATATACCAAGGGATGAGACACAGGTATGTAGCGGTTCGAGGCTTCTAATTTGGATAAGATTCCTCAAACAAAGCTTCTAGAACTTAATTTTTATTTTTACGTGCATGAACAGACCTGCACACTTTTTGTTCAGGAAAATTGCGCATATCTGCGCAGTTTTTGTTTAGAAAAAACTACGCATGCACGAGTTTTGTTCAAGAAAACCGCGCAGGTGCTCAAAAATGGTTTTTAAGCAGTTAAAACCAAAATTCCTTTTGTCCCTGGTATTATTTTACTTCAAGCTTTATAGGGGATTTACTTGAGACACAACATCAGAGGCGAGATATTTGAATTGACAGTCATGGTGACAAATTTTAGTGTAATAGATTGCCCCCTAAAGTGCAAAGCCATAAAATATGTTTGATGACTGAAGTGCTTTATCATGTCAAAGGTTCGGATCAGAGACCAGTTGGTTGAAGACATGAAACAAACAATCAAGGATTACCATATTATTCTTTCATATAAACATCACTAAGGTTGGCATTCCCATACTCAGAGTAAACATAACTCAATGAACTAGTAGGGAAATACACAAAGAACCATGTCAACAATAGACATAGTATGGACGCAACCATCAATGGATCTATATTTCCAATCATGAATATTTAATAACTCCACGCAACCTGGATGGATGAAACTAGATCCAGGGTCTTGATCTCCATCTCTATCGATGCACGAATCTGACCATGCGAGTGAATGTTTTGAAGTCGAACATGGTAGAAACCACTTGATTACCGGTCAATGATGTGAACCGTTAACAAGTGCAACAAAAACCACAAATAATGTCAATGGTCCTCAAGGTACTCCCAGTACAGTCTATGGAGTGTGATTAAATGTCTTGAAGTCGAACACTCATAGAACCATTCGATCGAAGGTCAATGATGAGAACCTATCATCGAAAGCGAGAAACTTGTAATTGAGGCATGCAGGCTCCAAGGTATCAAAAGGTTTCTAGATCAACTTCCTATATAGTGAGATGAAGTCGATAAGAAGTGATCTGTCGCAGGAGGGCCTACGACACAAAACTCATGTCAAGTTTTCAAGAAAAAAATGAATTAATTCAGGACTGACTCAGGGATGACCAACGCGATTAAAGGTTATGAATAGCAAGGTAATTTTTACTGAGGTTGGACTTCTCTTGAACATATTGGCGACACGACATATGACTTGGAAACATTTTACTCAATGATAATACCCAAAACCAGCTGAAGACTTTCAATGAGGTTTGATTAATTGTGAGGAAATGGATTTCACAACCCAGACATAGATGTGACGGAGTGTCATGTTCAAGAGTGAGATACTAACTTTAATAATACAAAAATGAATTTTCTTTCCCAATTTTCCCCCACCATTACTGGAAAGCACCTCTTTATTTTTTTCAAGCTTGAGGAGGATTCTTCTCATATAAGCTCATCCTTCAGACGAGTCCATCTTAGTATTTTTAATGAACCCTAAGAAGGATTGGTTCGGTCCCATTGTAATCGACGTGTCCTACACTGTTTAAGTTTTACGAGTCTAGTGTAGGGTTAACTCAATGTTATTTTCATGTTTAAAGAGTCTGAAAACATAAAAAAAATAAAACTCATTTAGCTCTTTCAACATAAATTTTTAACGAGCCCAGAGAAAGTAAAACTCAGTGTTTTTCATTTTTAGGGAGTCAGAAGAAAAACATAAGTAAAATCCAAATGTTATTTTTCATGAATTTAGTCCCTCAAGCCCGAAAAAGGATAAAATAATGCAAGAGATAACTATATTGACCACGATTAGTCAACGTATACATTTTTCGTAAATAGTCTAATTCAGTCCGGAAAAGGGGTGAACTTATACTGAATAGATGATTTTTCATTTACTTTTATGAGTTTCAATAGTCAAGTGCTCGGCAATATTTTCATGTTTAAAAGAGTCTAAAAATGGCTTAAAATATAACTCCATGGTTTCGATTTTTCGTAAGTTTTAACGAGTTAAAAAAAGTGATAAAAAGTGTACTCATATGGCCGACTTTCAATTTAATTTACGCGTAGGAAAAGACAGAAAGAACTCGGAATTTTCATGTGTTTTGCGAGAATGAAATATAGCAAAATAATATCGAGATTTTCATGAGTTTAATGAGTCTTGAAAATAATAACCGAAATGGACTTGAGATAGTTTTTATTTTTGAATACAAGCTTGAAACAAAGGAAAACTATGCTTGAAAGTGGTTTCATTTTTACATAAGCTTGAAATAAAGGAAATTGTGCTTGAGATAGGTTTGCTTCATTTTTACACAAGCTTGGAACAAAGGAAAAATCATGCTTGAGATAAGTTTCAATGCCCCCCAAGAGAAACCTGTAAGGGAGCATGCCCCCAAGCTTCATTTCATTCACCTAAGTAGACTACTGGTTACTAATAGCTGGAAGGAATGAAGGTTCATTTACGAGATCAGATGAAAGACTCGAATTAATTAGGATAGGATTTGTTTCGTTTTTTAATGAGCTTGAAATAGGAAAAGAACTATGCTCATAGAACTTTTTTTAATTTTTTAACAAGCTTGACACAATAAAATGAACTATTCTCAAAGAAACATGTTTCATTTTTTAACGAGGTTGACATAGTAACAGGAACTCTCCTCATGATGAACTGATTCATTTTTTAACGAGGTTGACACAGTAAAGGGAAATATCCTCAAGATGAACTGATTCATTTTTTAACGAGGTTGACACAGTAAAGGGAATTATCCTCAAAGGGGCCTTGATCATGGCTTCCAACTGGAAGAAACACATGTCAAGGGACACACCTCGATCATGGCTTCCAAGAGGTATTCATCAGATGGAAGAACAGTTCTCTGGAAGGAACCCATGTCAAGGGGCTCAATAGGGATAATGACATCATGTTCAAATACCCACATAGGGTTCACCATGTCAATTATTGGATCTAAGTCAAAGGAATTTGAGAAAATAGTGAGAGGCTCGCTTGCATCGATAACTGAAAACATGGGACTGGTTGCCACATAATTAACCTGTGGCGGGGTAGATACCACTTCCAGATAAGGAAAATTCAGGGATGTCGGATGCTTGGTAGTCAAATCAAGACTAGTGAATTAAATCTGGTCAACAGTCATAATGTTTCCATTGTGAGGGAAATACATCACGTGAAAGAGTGTCGATATGACAACTTTCATTGCATAGACATAATCTCGCCCAAGGACCAAATTGAAATCCAAGGGGCCTTGGACTACCATAAGATCAATATAGATATTTTTACCTTCCAAGGTAATAGGAAACTTAGGAAGGATCCCTAAAGGTTCACTAATGGTTCTGTTAAAAACCGACAGACTCTGTGTAATAGGCAAGTGGAGGGGAACCCAAAGCTTGCCAAACAATTGAGGATAAAGTACTAACAAAAACACCTTCATCTACATTTGTGCGACGTACATTCTTACCACAAGCCTTTACAATGATTTGGAAGATGGAGGAAGGAATATGAGGTTCTGTCAGTATACTCCATTCAAAAGAAAATACCTCAGTACTTGGAGAGGGTCCTGTAGAAACAGGTGAAATGACCCCATGCGTAGAAGAAGCTGATGTAACAAGAAGTACATGACTGGTATGAATTTCACTCTCTATAGGGAGAGTGGGATCGATCGAATTTGAAATCAAGTCGACCACTTGATCAACTAATGGGTCATAAACCTGAGTGATAATAGTTTCACTCTCGAATGGAGGAGTGGGATTAACTGTACTTGGAATTAGATCAATCACTTTGCCAATTGACATTAGGTTTGGAGAAATTTTACAGTAACCAGTTCGAAGTTGTTGATGTGGAACAATAAGGTTTTCCAATAATTTTGAGGCTTCATCCATGTGAGGTAAAATGTGAGTTTGATGACTCCCTTTTCATAACCTACAAGGAAACCTAACTTTACCCTTTTTCCCAGGAACCTGACAATCACTGGTTGATGGATCAACATTAAGTTGAGAGGATTTTTCTGACCATACTTCCAAGACCTTAGGAATACCAGGAAAATTGATAAGGAAGTTGTCACCCTTACAAAGTTTGCAAGGGTATTTGGGTTTGTGATGCATGTTGGAGATTTCCTCAACATTACTAACACTTACAACCATGGTTGGTTGGTTGAATTCTTTCTTATCTTTCTTCTTCTTCTTCTTCCCTTTCTTATTCTTCTTAGCCACCTGGTTACTAGCGTCAAGGCTTTTACCAAGCAAAGAAGAAGAAAGGGAGGAATACATGTTGGACGAAGAAGGTAAAGGGTCAAAATGAGGTTGGTGATGTTGAGATGGTGAACTTTGTTGAGGTGAATTATCCGGTTGAGGTGGAACAATTTGAGTATTAGAGGCCAACGAAGTTGAAAATAACCATACCGGTAAACCTACGGTAAATTCAGGTAATGAAAATGTAGCCATATAAGGAGGACCAACATTTCGAAACCAAGGAAAAATACTAGGATTCTCATTAAGAGGGGTTCCTTGGTTGGTCAATTCTGGAACTGTTGCCATTAGATTCAAATTTAGTGAATTTTATTAACAATTTAAAAATATTAACAATTTAAATTCACAATCCACACCTTTAAAGGTATCTAAAAAGTAAAAACAAGAAAGAGCACGCGCTATAAAATCTAGGAGTCAAACCACACACAAACATTTTGTTTTCACAATAACAACACTAGTTGGTGATGAAATCCAACGTTGCAGAATTTAATGTGGAGAACTAGCAGTTGGAACAGTTACATTGACAACTTGCTTAATGAAACTGTCTGGTGCAAGTACCTCCACTATGCCATCTCAAAGTGAAGTGCATTCTCCAGAAATTCCAAGTGAGTCTAGTCAACATATGCTCCAGGTATAGTGGGACCTTCTCTCCACCATCACCTTGGAAAAAATCCTAAAGATTATGGCCACTAAGCTCACCAACGGAGAAAATTTCACATGGGGGAACAATTTACGATCCGATATACACGCAAGGGTAGAGTATCAAGCTCAATCCCCTTGAAAGCTCCTGGACATGGTAAATCCGAGGTTTGCTAACAATTTACCCCAGGCTCCTTGACAATGGTTCGATCTTGTCCGCAAGAAACCAAAGATTCTGGGTTCGATCCCAAGTGAAGTCGCTAATTTGTTACCCAAATTAATCCCTCTTGTGGACAAGAGCGATCTCCCTAGTACTCCAACGAGTAACTAGAAACAAATAGACAAAACATTAGTGCTTTCCTTAGCCTATAACTGAAACATGAAACATGTAGTATGTGAAATATCACTTACCTATTAACGAAGTGCTTGTAGAAGTCCTTTCAGCGCTTTCCACAACCAGCTTTTCTCAATGCTTTATAGTCTCTCCAAATGCTTTCCACAGTTTCTCAATGACGCGCCAAAAGAGATCTGCATAGACAGAAACATTCAAAGGGATCAAAGCATCTCGCATATAAAAGAAAAAATAAATGAAATATGTAGTTTAGTATACAACATATAAATGAATCAATAATCAGTTTAAACAATGTGAGTGATCAAGGAATCCCACAAATGACATCAAAATAGACGTAATTAGGAAAGAACAATTACATTGTATTAAAATAAAAAGGGAAAAGAAGCTTACAACCTGGTGCCTTGATGTCATAAGCCTCTTCCAATGGTCTCCTTTCCTTCCCTTGATGACAAGCTCTTCAGACCCAAAACCAACAGCATGAGTTTACCAATCCAAGTCTCTTCAATCTCTCATTCCTATGCTGAATTTATAAGAAGGATGAGGAGCTTTCTAGTTCCACTTCTTAAGGGATATGATCCTTAAGAAAAGGAATTTAGTTCCATACATTAGGGGAATTTTGAGGTCTAAAATGGGCCTCCTAAGGAAATAATAAAATAATAGCTAAACCAATAAAATAATATTTATGAATTTGAAATTCACTTTTTGCACCACAATCCATGTAACCATAGTTAAATTCAATTCAAAAGTTGTACCAAAATAAAATTAATAAAAAAATTGTATTGATGTGACTATAAATAAGAATGATATTTTCAAGAAAAAATCATTATCATTGAACAACTAATGCATTTCTCCTTTGTACTTAAATAACTTAAAATAAAATATAAATATAAATTTATAATTTCTTAATTATATTATATGCTATTAATTAAAATTTATATTATTTAAATTGTATAATAACATGTAATTAATATACTATATAAAAATAAAATAATATAATATAATAAATATATAGGATATGCATTGTTTCTTTCAAGAAATATGGAATGACAATAATATATTTTTATCCAAAAAGTGTGAAATGACATTTATTATGAGTATTTTACTTTGACTTTAAAATTACTTAGAGCACTACCATGGTTAACCATGAATTTTTATCCACCATTGAGAATGTGACAAATACCTTTAACTCAAGCAATGCCACCTCAACCATTAGGGATGATGTCATCCCCTAAAATGTGTTTGGTTCCCATAAATTTTGATTGTACATTTTCCTTAGGAGGCCCATTTTAGACCTCAAAATTCCCCTAATGTACTAAGGGATGAGGCGCAGGTATGTAGTGGTTCGAGGTTTCTAATTTGGATAAGATTCCTCAAACAAAAATTCTAGAACTTATTTTTTTATTTTTACGTGTGTGAACGGACCTGCGCACTTTTTGTTTAAGAAAAATGTGCAAATTTGCGCATCTTTTGTTCAGAAAATCTGCGCATGCGCGGGTTTTGTTTAGGAAAACCACGCAGGTGCTCAAAAATGGTTTTTAAGCAGTCAAAACCAAAATTCCTTTTGTCCTTGGTATTATTTTACTTCAAGCTTTATAGGGGATTTACTTGAAACACACCATTGGATGGCGAGATATCTGAATTGATAGTCATGTTGAAAAATTTTCGTGTAACATTCACTCCAATATCCTCTTCCTTGCAACCACTTTCTCTCTAGGCTCAAGCATCCCCTTCTTTATTAAACAATTCCTCATGAAATCCATCATTTTCCAGGGTTTCCTTACAAAGGAAGAGTATGGAGACTTGTAGATTATTGCAACCATGACATCCCCTGGTTGCTCCATACCACATGATTTTCATTAAAGATGTTCATGACATATCATATGGTTTTTGTGTCCTTATAGTAGCCTCTTTTCCGCACTTTCCAATTCTGCAACCATTACATGTTCTTTCTGAATAAATTCATTATATCATTTGTATCAAGTACATACAATTACTATAAGATGTTATCTTGGAAAGATTTCATCATATAGATTCTATGTTCCAATCTATTTTATCATGGGACCCAGATTTCTCATCATGAGGTTCCCCTTTCTCAATGGTTTTTCTCTAGTTGTGGTAGGTTCTAGTCTTCCTTATGCTTGTATATACCTGCCATATCTAATACCAATTCACCTACAGTAAAATATGACTATGTAACCTTCCAAACATACAATAGTGTTCAAATATAAGTTTCTTTATTGTAACATATTTAGTAGTTTACACAAAATCTTAGCTTTTCCCACACACATAAATCCATTATTTTCTACTATCATTCTCAATGATATAATCCACATGAACATTAATAATTTTAATCATTACATCATAAAATCATAAGTTCTAAATTTCAAACCATTTTTCCATTACTCATGGCCTCAAGTACATAATGCAACCTTGCATTGATTTTCAAAACGCCTTATCCCATGTCATGGATTCCATCATGATTATTTTGGAAGGTCAAACCAATTCCTTGACACATCATCCAACCACATCCCTCACACTTAATCAACCCTCCACACACCTTACTCCTAACCTAACACAACACCATGAAATTACCCCTTATCTACCATGTAGTCCCTGAGGCGTCCCATCCTTATAATTTCTCTTCAATGTTGGCATGAAGGTTACACTCTAGTGTACAATCACCCATGAATACTATGGAAACGTATGCAACATTATAGCCTTTTCATATCTATCAAAAATATGGCCTCGCACACGGCTTAGTTCTATTGGCATCCTTATTCATTTTAGCATTGCATTCACTTAATGCTAATCACATAACCATTCAATTCCCAAAGCATCATCATAATCAAGCATTTCAAAATATGACAGTTCAATTCAATACTCATATGTATGTTTTTCCTTTACTTCACAAGGCTTCCCATTCACTCAGGCACGCTCAATGCTTTCAATGATTGCAATGAGTATGTGACATGAATTCTTTCACAACATATTTATTCAAATATTGTCTTCCTTGCAGTCACTCAGCATCCAAGCTCAAGTACTTCTTTCCTTGCTAAAAAATCCCTTAGGCAATCCTTATTTCCAAGGCTTTCTTACATAGGAAAGTTACAAATACTTATAGCATATTATAGCTAAGGAATTCCTCTAGCTTGGTGTAACATACACAACACATTTCACATACATGACTCATGACAATCAAGGCATATCATAATTTTCCAGTGTCATCACAGTGGCCTAATTTATAAGTTCCATTTCAATAACCATCATTTATCCTTCCTGAATAGAACATTCATCTCACCTACATCACATGCACATAGTTTCTGTGAGATATCACTATCATATGATTTTAGTCATAAATACTTTGTCTTAAACAATATTACATAAGCATGAGACCTTTTTCATGATGTTTGACTCCTATATATTGTGTTATCCAGCCTTCATCTTGGATGTACACTCATTTCCATATCCAAGGGCATTAGACCTATATTATGAGCTTCCATTCAGCGAAACAAGGCTAGCATATATTCTTATAATCCTTTCATTATGATATTTACAACAATTCCAAAATGATCTCAAAATTTGTACACCTTAATAACTTAATCATTTCAGCTATATTCCACACATATTGAAAGGGAAATGTCATTGCATTATCAAACATAGCTCCCCCACTTCCACCTACAATATGTTATATGAGTGAATTACTCATTCATTTAGATATTGTCCATCACGACAACTCCATGCATGCATATATCACTAAGATTTTTACCAAATCTTTGTGTTGGAAATTTTATGCTTAATTATACCCTACCCAAGTATTGATAACTCATGTGCATTTAATCACAATTCATATCATTCAAGATATAATTTAACCCTGTAGGAATTCTTACCAATTCATTCATGTTACTTCTTGGTATGGTATGACCAATCCATACCTACATAGTTGCATTCATTATTCCTTGAGTTACTTGACCTTGTTGATATTCCTTTGAATGTTGGGAATTTAACCTAAGAATAGATAACAAATCAGAGAATCTAAAATAAAATAACAAAAGAGGAATAGTATTCCAAGATGATGGGTGGTGTCTAAAGACACCATTACAACACTTAAGCATAATGCATTATAATCAGAACATCACAATGTATGATAATGAAATAATGATTTATGATGATTACGATTATTCATATTCAACCCATAGGGTTATTTATTTATAGTGTCAAAATCTAACCAACTTCCTTGAATTTTGAAATATTTGATCCACAAACAAGCATTGACAGTTCAAACTATTCCTATGAAATCTATGTTGTTTCATTAAATAGTTGATTGTTCTATTAAAATCGGTTGTCATTGGATAGTCAAGTTCCTAATTCAACCCAACCACTTAATTTGACCACTTAATCAACAATCATACTAGTTGACAACTTGACCAAATGTCCCCTAGTCGATTATTCAACTAACTAGTCAACCACTTTGTTAATTGCACAGTAGACTACTAAGCAACTACTCCATTGTTTTTATTTGATCCTTTGAATGATTGTCTCCATAATATCTAGTGGTGTGATGAACTAGCATAACCTTAGATTCCAACATGCCCTCATCAACACAAATTTTGGAGGTTCAGGAGGTGAAATGGTATCTGTAAGGCACACCTCCCCCACAATTGGGGTTACCTAAAGTCCAACCATACCACATATCTTTAAAAAATTGGTTTCAACTAATAGCTTTGTAAAGATATCAACAAGTTGATCATTAGTAATAGAAAAGAGTGGCAATATTCTCTTGAACCAATTGCATAGCATTATGGGCATGAAGTTCAACATGATTAATCTTACTATGTGAAACAAGTTTTTCAACAACCTAAATTGTACCCTAATTGTCACAATATATAATAGTCAAGGCTTCAACATGAAACCCAATCTCTCTCGAGAGTTCACAAATCCAAGCTACCTGTTTCCTTTCATTAACATCTCCAAAATCATTTTTCTTTTGCAATCGAAAAAGAGTCTACACCTTGTTACATACATGACCAAATTACAAGACCAAAATTGAAGTGAAATACATATCCAGAAGTGACTTTTCTATCATCATGGTTTCATGCCCAATCAAAGTGAGTGATTCCAACCTATGAATCCAAATGCCAATAGTATCAATTACAAAAATGAGAGGTACATTTAACATAACGAACAATTAATTTTGAAACTGTCCAATGGTTCTCTCACATATCCTACATAAATTGGGAAACCACACTAACAAAAAAAAGAAATATCAAGTCAACTGTGAGTTAAAAAAATAAGGCTACTTGCCAGCTCTCCATAAAGGGTAGAATCAACTTTTGGAGTGGGGAAACCTTTACTCAATTTGATACCCCTTTGAAAAGGTGTACCACATGGCTTACAATGATCTATCTTAAATCGTTTCAATAGTACCAATACATATTTAGATTGAGAGAAAAAGATACTTTCATGCAAATCCAAGACTTTAAGACCAAAAGAGAAATGCAGAAGAACAAGATCAGTGATTTTAAAGGTATTAGCAAGTTTACTTTTCAATCTAAGAACTTGATCAATTTTATTTCCAGTTATAACCAATTCATCTACATAGATGACAACAATCACATTATCACCATTAATGTGTAATACAAAAACATTTTGGTCAAATTCGCAGCATTTGAATCCAAGATTGAGAAAGAATCAATCAATTTTAGCATTTCAAGCCTGGAAGGCTTACTTAAAACCATACAATGACTTTGCAATCAACAAACAAGGCTTGAAATTACACTATTAACATCCTTTGATGAATTTTCCATCAAAAAATAGCAGCAAGGGAAAGGATCTACTAAACATAATTCATCTTTGTAAAAAGAGAAAATATTTCAATATAGTCAATGCTTTCTTGCTCGAAGAATCCCTTTGTGACCAAATGTGTCTTATGACACTCAGCAATTCTTTCACAAGTTAATTTTATCTTATATACCCCTCAACACTTCAAGACATTCTTTCCTTGTGGTAGAGGAACTAAGCCCTAAGTGTGATTATTCAAAAGGGAGTATGTCTCAGCCTACATAGCACGTTGCCATTTAGGTCATCGTTGTATATCAACATAGGATTCTTGATTACATGTTTCATGAACACAACCCATAAATCTAATAAAAGAGTGTTTCGTTTGACTATGAATCTATCAACCTAAGGAAACATCACCAATATTACGCCTAGCAGCCTCAATTTTTTTAGTAACCCACTGAGGTAAACATGGTGTCAAGGAATGGATATCTAATTCAAAATATCAATTAGGAGATGTTATAATTTTAGTTATATATGATCACCAATTGATCGACTTAGAAACAAAAATTGACAAATTGGTAGAAATACTAGAAAAAGGAATAGTCGATCCATTATCTTCAACAATATCATGGGGATCTCTATGCAACATCCTAGAAGAATTCAACAAATTAATGCAAAAAATGTAGCATTTAAGATTACATATATCCTTATGATGATATTTTGTTTGATAGGGTCAAAAAATCGATAGAATTTCAATTGTTCAAGGTATCCCATCGCAATGAAAGCATGAATTTTTGCATCCAAATTATTTCAACAATTATCATAAATATTTAATCGAACAATAGATCTAAAAAAAATGATATGAGTGACTAATAAATTATTACCACAAAAACGTTTGACTAGAGTCACAAAACTGATAGCTCTAGCTAGAACAAGATTTAGAAGATAATTGACACACTAAACATCTTCAACCCAAAATTTTGTCAGTAAATATTTTGTCTGTAAAATACATCAAGACATCTCAACTAGGGTTCAATTATTTCATTTTATTGTGTTATTCTGTTGAGTATGAGGAAAATACCTCTACCAAGAGATACTTAACTAAACAAGGTATTCCTCAAAATGTCGACTCACATATTTTCCTCCATTATCATATTGTAGACATTTAGCAGGTGGACCGCATTGCTTTCCAGTGAATGCCCTAAATTCCTTGGATATTTCAAGACATGACTCTTATTCTTCAAGAAATAAACCTAATTAAATCTTGAAAAATCATCAATAAATATAAAAATATATTTTTCACCTGCCAATGAAGGCTTATTAATGCAGCAAAGGTCATTCTGAATCAATTCTAGTGGTTTTTATGTGCCATGCTTTCTTAGATTCAAAGGGTGCCTGATGATTCTTTCCTAGATCAAACCCCTAAAAACTCCATTAGGTGGAAGAAATTTATGTATACCAGCAACCATGTTTTGTGTTGCCATTATCTTGAAAATTTGAAAACTTAGATATCTATGTCATTCATGCCAGAGTCAGCTATAACAAGTTACAAAAATTATGCAGTCTATCCTTTGGTTCAAGATCTCCTTTAGAGAAAATTGATTGTGTTTCTTAATATCTTTAACAACGAATTGATCTATCCAAAATTCAATAATTTTACTAATTTATGTCAATGGAAAAACCAACAATAAATTCACGCTACTAGGCACATGATAGACATCTAGGATTTTTCCATCTCAATAAGGTACATCACCATGCCCAGCAATGTCGAGAGAAAAATTATTTGCTAAGTAAATATTTTTCTAAAAAGTCTTATCTATGGAGTAAAATAAAGAAGCATCCTTAGCTATATGATGAGTGCAACCAAAATCAACTATCGTTCATTATAAGTGATATTAGCATGCAATGCTTGAGTACCAACTGAGAAAGTGAAACTTTCAGCAGATCGACTTCTCAATTTTTGTTGACATGTTTTCTTCAAACATCTTAACCTCCTGCTCCAACTTTCTACTCTTCTTCCAATAGGTTTTATCGACATGTCATGTCTTCTCATAGTAGTGAAATGTCTTCTTTCGATTATTTTTTATCAATTCAAATCCATCGCGCTTTCCTCTAGTTTTCGTTTTGATATGGTCCTACCAATTTCCACTCTCCTTCCATGTCACCTTTCCCTTCCCTTTAAGCAAGTGAGCCTAATGTTTACTACCAATCGTCCCTTCATCAAGAGACCTATGTCAATTTAGTGTGTCCTAAATTGCTACATCAAATTTTCAATCTGGGATTCGTAAGCTGACGAAGTGTGGCGCACTATATGTGCAAGATAACCTATTTCTTACTTTTTGTCGTTTTTGGTTTTTTTTTCTTTTTATCTTGGTTGGTTTTCTAATGTGAGATGGAAATTCTAAAAGACAAGTTTGGTTATGATTGTTCAAAGCAATGATGTCCTTTATAATGATTTACCAAACTTCAAACTTCAAAAGGATTTTGAAATATACAATGACAAAATTAAAAGGAAATGAAAATGTGCCACTATTCTAGTTAAACAAACAGTGAACTATTGATCATGAAAACCATTACCCTTGCTGCTGTCTAAACACAAAAGAAACTGTACTTCAAAGAAAATATTGCAAGTAAAGTAAAACTAAAATCAAATTTTATCAACTCATATTCTGACCCCTCACCATTAGTCTCGCTATGGCTTTCGGAGGTAATCATAAACAACTTGAGCAATCTGATATCTAATTTGCAGAAAAATAAACTAACATCAAATTACACACTCATACTTCAATCCCTCACCATTAGTCTCGCTATGGCTTTCGGAGGTAACTGATAATGACATGAGAAATTTAATATCTATCTTGCATAAAAGTAAACTAATATCAAACTATACACTCATACTTCAATCCCTCACCATTAGTCTCGCTATGGCTTTCGGAGGTAACTGAAAATGACATGAACAATTTAATATCTAATCTAACTACTAAAGCAAATGTGCAAGACTGAAATAAACAAAACAGTGTTGGAATTAAACAAAAACTAAGAAAAGTAAATTAGCAGAAGGACAATATTGATTCCATGTCATTAGTCATTATAAAAAGATGTGCAAATGCCCGGGCTGCCTATTGTAATCTGGAACAAAAACACTGATCAGTTAACAACAACATAAAACATAAAAGATTATGGACATAAGTAAAATGTAAAGCATGAAAGATTATGGACAAAGATGAAACGTAAATACCAGAAAGATGTAATGTATATACACGTGAATGACTATGGCACAATGAACTTAAAGAAATGAAACATGAAACTATACAGTAATACACAAAACCTCAGCGTGTGCAGGGGCCCTCTGCACAGACCTCGGGAAGCAGCTTTCAAATACGAATTACGCTTATGAACAAAGTCTTCTCATATATTAAAATGTGGTCATAACAGAGAAATAATGTCACAGCACAATGGCGACGCAATTACATTACAGAGCTAACTATTATGCGTATGAGAACGCATTATTTATAACAGAGGGTGATATAACTAATTCCCTAAAGTCTGCGCTGATAGAAGACACGTGAACCATCACGTCCAGAGATCTAGCATTATGGCCGCTGTGAGGATTAAATCTATGGAGAGTGGCTGTTGGATTCGGCTTATGGAGCCGTTTACAGGTGTTGATATGTCTCCCATGATTTAGAAACGGCCACGCAAATCTCCACGTGATGAGAAATAGAGTTCTGTCACCGTGGGACTCTTCGGTTGACCACCACTTGGCCACCTTTGACCACAGCCTTCCTAGGTGAATTCGACTGAGCCAATAGGACACGATCCATGTCCAGGTCATTTCTAACTTGCCCATGTGGCTCAATTTGCCTGAAGACACCTGCAATATAGACTTTAACAAAATGGCTGCGGAAAGTTGTAGCAGCTGCGGAAAGTGGCAAGATTCCGCAGCTAAATGAGCAAAAATCTAAATCAAACAACATACACAAAACATAGTTAAAAACCATTTTAGATGCTCTTTTACAATTAATATGCAATGATATTGACGACTTAGAAGGTCCAGGTGAATGAAAAAGGTCTAGAAAGGTGTATAAGAAAGATGCAGATTTGAGACTCAACATACCCCCACTGTGAAGGTGTTGCATGTCCTCATGCAACCAAAATTTTGATCATCCTCCTTCAATTCATATGCCTTGATACCTCTGCCAGTACATCCAGTCCTCTTCTCCTCTTCCTTGGTGCTGCTAACATCCTGGGCTTCTTCATCAAGCATCTGTATTTGAGATTAATCAGTGCTCTACTTATCTTCTGGCATTTCTTCTTCAATTTCCTGTTCTTTTTCTGCCACAGTCCCAGATGTAGCATGGTATTGTCATGAATGATCTTTTCCAATTTGCTTTGTTCCTTTAATGCCTCATTTTCATTTTTAATGTGTCTATTTAAAACCTCCAACTCAAAGACTTCTTGTTTCAATGATTGGACTAGATCTTCTTTTGCTGTGTGAGGCTGAGTGGATGAAGTGCTGGGACCCGTGGCTGCTCTTTCTAAATATTCTATATAATCATACACTTCTTGCTGCTTTGGGTCTATCTCAGGTGTCGTTTTCATTGGGTTGTCCCCAAAATGCCGTGGAGGAGAATTGTCTTCAAAATCTGGCTGAAAAGGGCTCATGTCAACGTCTGGCTGAGAATGAGATGGACTATGTTCAATGTCTGACTGAGAATGAAATGAACTATGTTCAATGTCTGACTGAGAATGAGATGGACTATGGCCAGATGGAGTTTGTTCAGATGTTTCTTCTCCCAAATCAATAAAATGGGGTCCTTTCGTTTGTGTTTTTCTCAACTTCCCCTTAAGCCTGGAACTTCTTCTTACACGCTGTGGACCACTGTCTTTTTGTTTTTGTTTTTCTTTCCCTCTCTTTTTGGCCATAGATGACTGTTCCTGAAGGTGAACTAGTCTCTCACATAACACTTGATGATCTTCTTCTGAAGAAGGAGTTTGATGCATAGCCTCAATGCTTTTTCTCTCTTTTGATTTTATTGGCTTTTTACCCTTGGTTTCTTCCTTCCTCCTTTTTGACAGTCTCTCTTCTCTACTAGTTATTTCAACTGTAGTAGTAGGAGTACTTTGAGTTTCATCATTTGTTCTTCTTCTCCTACTCCTTCTTGATGTACTGCCTTCAGGAATTTCTTGGGGTTCTTCAAAGAAATTTCTAATCAAAAATTGTTCCCATGTGTCCTTTTTCTCTTTTAATTGTTTTTCAATCAAAATTTTCACAAGACCATGGTGATATAAATGTGGTTCTACGTCCCCTAAATGCTTCTGAACGGTCACGGACATTTTCTTCAAACTATTTAATAAAAAGTATGGCAGATTGAAGGTCTGGTTGTCTAGAAAATTCATCAGCAATCGGGTATGATACATATACATTGACCCAAAACGGCCCTCACAGGTGATAAATTTTTGAATAACTAGCAGCAAAGTAGCCCACTCCTCTTTCAAAGCATGAACAGGAATTCCCCTTTTAAAAATAGTTACATCCATACCTGGGTTACGTAGGATTACTCTCCAAGCTTCATCACTAATACTCTTGTTCTTGAACCAGCGTTCACCTTCTTGAGGAAGTTCTGTGGCAGCTGCTATGGATGCCTCATTCACCGTAAATTTTAGGTCTCCAATCTCTACCTCCAGGCCATTGAAAGACCTTGCAAAATTTTTTGTCACTTCTTTATGGTAGCCTCTAAACTTTTGGATAAACCGCAGCCACTTTGCCTTTTTCAATATATCCCTGACTTGCGGGTATCCTTCCATGAATTTAGGTCCTTCTGGTTCTGTTCTCAACAACTGACCCATCCTTCTTTCTGCTCTTTAAAACTTGTCTGCGTGAGGAGGGTTCAACGGAGGTAAGACGGCTGAATGAGCGGAAATGAGCACGATTTATGGAGGAGACCAGTGACTGTAGGCAGATATCAAAGAATGGGTATACGGAATGTAGCGTAACAGAGAACAAAATGGGGTGAAGTGGAACAGAGAAGGGTTACGTGAGCACGGTGGAAATGCAGCTGTGAGATCAATAGAACAGTAGGAGGAGTATAACGCATCCGGCAGTATTTAAAATTGGGTGGCTGCAGAGTAAATGTAAGCACGTTTATGAAACAGCTACAGATTTTATGCGGCTGAAAGAAGCCGTAGTCAAATCAACCACGTTTCATCATCACAGGTGGAGTATCGGAGTATGAGTGAAGATCGAAGGCTTGATTATGGGACCGTTTGAAAATGAATGCAAGGATTGTGGGAGGATCATATAGAGATTGTGGAATGGTTACGGAGTTTGTCAACACAATCATTGCATATAATGGAGCTATGGTTTATAACTATATAAAAATGTGCTTGAATGCCATTTGAAATAAATTTTTACTCATACCTTGGAATTCTTGCCATTTTTCCTTGGTCTTCAATTAGTTGCTCCTCATTGATATCTTGAATGCCCCATGTCTTCATAATATGTCTTCATACCTACATTTGATTTCATGATTGTGGAAATAACATCTGGCTGTACTTTTTTTTGAAAAACAGAGTGGTAGCTGCAGAATCTGCTTCCGGCTGCAGAAACTGGTGTCAGCTGCGGAAACAGGTGTCAGCTGTGGAAACTGACACAACTATTATTTGGGTGAATGGAAATAGACGGATGATAATTGACTGAATTAAAATGGTCATGAAAGAAAATTTTATTGGTGAAATGAAATGAAATAGATGAAATGAAGTGAAATGGAATGAAGTGGAGTGAAATGAAGTGGAATGGAATGGAGTGGGTGGTCACAAAACTTGTGAAATGAAAGAGAGATTTTTTTTTGGAAAATATAGGGTGTCAGGTGTTCCTGATTTTCACCCTACATTTTCTGTATAAGACTGCCAATCAGTGATTGGTTTTCAGGCTTATACTATCTTTCTTTCTTTTTCTTTTTTTTTTCTTTTCTCTCTCTTTTTTTTTTTTTTAAACTTTGAAACTGAAAAGAACAAAGGCTAGGCTGGTGGAGAAGAAGGATTCTTCTTCACCAGCCTTATTGCAGAATTATCTTGAAACATTTTGACAAATTCCTATTTTGAGAGTGGCTTATGATAGATCTTTAATCTGTGGCCATTCACAATAAGAGGAGTTTGAGATTCATCAATGGTCTTGATTCTTACCGCTCCATTGCTAAATATCTTGTCAATCTCATATGGCCCAAGCCAATGAGTCTGAAATTTTCCTTTAAAATCTTTAAACTTGGAATCAAATAACAATGCCCAATCTCCTTCTTGAAACTTTTTCTCTTTGATGTACTTGTCATGCCATTTAGCTCTTTGATATTGAACTAGATCAGTTCTTAGAATTGCCTCTTGTCTGATCTCATCTAGCTCATTCAATTGCTCCATTCTATGCTTTTGGGCTTCTGATAAGTCCATCCCCAACTGAACTGCTATCTTGAAGGTCTTGACTTGGAACTCAATGGGGAGCAGAACTTCTTTCCCATAAACAAGTTCATAGGGAGAATGTCCTGTTGTATTTCTCCATGTAGTTCTGTAGGCCCACAAGGCTTCAGGAAGCCTTTCTGCCCAATCTCTTCTGTGTAGATGAACAGTTTTGGTGATAATACTTTCGAGAACTTTGTTTGTAGACTCCACTTGACCATTTGCTTGTGGATGGTAAGGAGTAGATCTTCTGTGCTTGATTTTGTATTCTTCCATCAGCTTCTCCACCAGGTTGGATGTGAATTGGCTTCCCTGATCTGTCACAATTTCTCTTGGAACACCAAAGCGAGTAAAAATATTCTCATAAAGAAAATTAACAACTGAATTTTCAGTAGCAGACACTAATGATTTGGCTTCTACCCATTTAGTAACATAATCAGTACAAACCAATATATACTTCTTTTGCTTAGATGGTGGATTAATAGGTCCAATGAAATCTAAAGCCCATTTTTCAAAGGGTTCGATGAGTACCCGTGTTTGCAATGGCATTTCATTTGAAAGGGTAGGTTTCCCTACTCTTTGGCAGCTGTCACACCTTTTGACATATTGTTTTGCATCTTTGAAGAGGGAAGGCCAATAATATCCTAAAGAGAGGATTTTATAGGCTTTCCTTTTGTCTGCAAAGTGTCCGCCACATGGTTCATCATGACATGCCTTAAGAATATCAGGCATTTCATCTTCCCTGACACATCTTCTGATCACAAGATCTGGCCCCGTTTTAAACAATTCGTTAGAAATCCATGAATATTTTGAACTCTCCTGAATAATTTTTCGTTTTTCACTTGGAAATAAATGTGAAGGCAGTTTCCCTGTAACCAAATAGTTAGCAATATCTGCATACCAAGGAGTCTTAATAGTTACTGCAAACAAGTATTCATCAGGAAACTTATCCTCTACAGGAGAATCTTCTTTAGTATTTGAATCCTAGACAAGAAATCAACTACTGTATTTTGTTT
>JAXQQM020085647.1:0-28297 GCA_034641835.2 Pinus albicaulis | reverse complement strand
TTAGTGTTTATTTTTGAATTTTAGTGTTTAATATTATCTATGAGAAAATATAAATACACATGGTTATTATTACTATTATTTGCAAGTCTTACTTTATTGTAAGAATTTTTTTTGTTTTTCAATGTTTTTGGTATTAGCAAGTGTAAATGTATTTTTTTGTTTCTCTTCAAAATTTGATCATTAATTCTTTTTGTTTCTATTCAAAGTTCGATTGATTAATTCCTGTATGTAACAAGTAGAATATTTCGTAGTGTTATTTTATTTTAAGGGTTTTTTTGTTTCTTAATATTTTTGGTATTATTAGTGGTAAATGTATTTAGTGTTTCTTCTTGAAGTTTAGTGTTTATGATTAGTTATGAAAAAATACAAATACCTCGACAAATATTGTATTATATTGTTTTGTTACTTCATTTAAAGGGTTTTTTTTTATTTCTCAATATTTTTGCTATTAGCACTAGTAAATGTATTTTCTGTTTCTGTTCAAAGTTTGATCATGAGTTAGACTGGTAAATGCATTTTTTGTTTCTCTTCAAAATTTGATCATTAATTCCTTTATATAACTAGTAGAATATTGGGTAGTGTTCTTTTATTTTAAGAGATTTTTTTTGTTTCTCAATATTTTTGCTATTGTTAGTGGTAAATGTATTTAGTTTTTCTTTTCAATATTAATTTTTATGATTAGTTGTGATCAAATATAAATATTGGCTTATGGTCATTAACGATAGGATGACATTGTTAAGTTACAAAGAAAAATACTTAAAAAATTAGGATGAAAATATTATATTGTAGATGCATTGAACATTCCACTATGGTAGCAATTTCATAAAATGTTATGCTGGTTTAAAATATTTTAAATGGAACTGAAATAAAATTAAAATTAAAATAGCGGTTCTGAGCTCCAACTTTATGTGAATCTATACTTTTATGCATGGTATCCATCTATAATGTAGCCCAAGGCCGAAAACCTCCATGTTAATTTTTCCTAGTGAGTAGTGGGATCCCAACAATGGAGACTTTAGGCACCACCTTCTCCAAATGTTTTGTGATCCTAGTAATATTGTAAGATCCTTTTCATTTAAAATAGAGGTTTTCATCTCCATAAATTTGATCCCTCCACACTAGCTCTAGTTTCTATTATATACAATGTTTTAAAGTGTAATTTTTAATTCTACATTTTGTATGTGGATATAATATTGAAATGGTAAAATGATACTTTAAAAGTTACATTTTGATATTTTAATGATTTTGTATAAATTTGTTTAATAAAATTTTGGCTAAATATGTATTAATAATAATAATATGTTTCTTATAAATAAAAAATTATTTTTGTTGTGTAAACCACATATTAATTATTAATAAGTTGATTTAAAATGATTTAATTAATTATCTGATATTTTTTATCTCTCAAGTAGTAGTTTTGTTGTAAATTGTAAGTAATATTTTTTGTTGCATTGAAATAATACTTAAATGTTCATTGTTAAGATACAATATTGAATACTTAAAATGTTGTAAAATATTATGTAATAAATTGATATGTGCTACTAACAATGGACACTTTAAAGGATTTAAAAACTCACATGGAATTGCTACTTATGATTTAAGACAACATAAACATATTTTGTTTAATAATTTTTATCTTCATTGTTTTTTTGTATGTCACTATGCTTCCAAAATTTATGCATTGGGATGTTTCCTTTGCAAAATCACATGAAATTGCTAGTTTATGTCTTATACCATGAGAATATCTAAATGTAGTTGAAATATGGATTTGGTATGCTGAAGAAAACATGTGCGATGAAAGTTAAATAAATGTAATAAGTAATTAAAAAGAAATTATATAATAATAAGTATTTTATAGAATGTTTTAAAATTAGTGATGAGAAAGTATAAATACAATAGTAGTAGTATATTGAATAAGTGTTGGATTATATTTATTTGTAATAAAATATGGTTTCTAAAGTGATATTTTTCATAATGAATAGTTGGTAGTGTTATTTTATTTTAAGGGTTCTGTTTTGGTTTTTTTTCTTAATATTTTTTGTATTACTACTAGTATTTAGCTTTTCTTTTTGAAGTTTAGTATTTGTTAAACACCATGTTAAACACACACATGGTGTATGAGAAAGATGAACACACACAACAACAAGGAACTCAATACAGAATGAAGGATAAGCATGTAGCTTTCATATTTTTCTATTATACATGTGTACATTTATAGTATAATACACAATCTGGCACTCTTGGTTTCACATTCCAAGGTCACTTGGACTCCATTGTGACTTTTCGCATTCCACACCTTCCCATGAGTATTAGGTGTTCCAACATTCCCCCCCTTAATCCGAAGGGGTATGTGTGAGTCCAAGAAGAGAGTTGTAATACAAATCTGCAAAGTATACATGGCAGCACTTGGGTTGAATCAACTCTCTGAAATGTTGGAAAAAAGAGGTGGTTTAAGGATGGCCACCAACACTGGAACGTAAAACTTGTTGTAGTTCCCGGAACTCTTCCAAAACTGGCAAGAATCTGAAAGCTTCTACTAGAGTAATTGTCCCTCATAAAAAAGGGTGACCTTCAACCTAAAACAAGGGAGGTCTAGTACCTGTGATGGTTTTAGGATTACCAACAACACTAGAATGCTTGAAGCATTTCCTGGAACTCAGCCAACGCTGGAAAGAAGCTAAAGGCTTCTACTAGAGGAAGTGTCCCTCATATATGAAAGGGAGACCTTCAACCTAAAAGAAGGGAGGTCTACTACCTGTGATGGTTTTAGGATTACCAACAACCAAAGATGATGGTTTAAAGCTATCCACCAACCGAAGGCATGCTCATGGGCATCTGTGTCTTTGGCTACATCTTTGAATCTAGAATGAAAAATTGTGGCTCAGGCTTGCTTGAAATGCTTTGTCTCTAGCTACAAATTTGAACATGGAATGAGAGATTATGGCTCATGCTCGCTTGAACTGACGTCGAAGCTTGTACATGACCACCATTTTCCCCCCTATCATGGACAAGGTGAGATGATGGCGAAAAATCAACTGCAAGTTTGTTCAATATTTTAGAACATGTTCTGACATGTGACTTAAACATCTTCTTGGCTGCTGATGCCCATTGCCAAGGAGCGATACATCCAAGATAAATCTTGGTTCTTGCAGGAGGCTTTTGTTTGAAGAATCTATGTGAAGAATGAGTGTGTCGACCACAGTGCTTACATGGGTGAATATCAAAACAGTGGTCTTTCATATGGCCAACTCGATCACAGTGTTGGCATTTTACAATCTGTTGTTCTTGTGGAAGCGGAGCATGATCTGGAACAGCTGCAGGTGAACTGTCATACAAGAATCCAACACTTTGAAATATGATGGTCTTGTGTAGTCTGGAATATTAAAGGACATATCCTTGTAATATCCAAGACTAGTTATATGCTTTTTGTGGACAAGCTCTTCCCAAGGTCTAATGATGGGCTTGAGAAGTGCAAGCTGAGTGGCTGCATCTGCATGTAAATCTGCTCTAGTACAAGGAACTGAATGTGGATCAACTGCAAATTTATCTTCTTTCTTTTGATGAGAGTCCTTCACAATCTTATGAACAGAAACAGGTTTAGAATGGTGACTCTTTCGCTAAATTTCATCTTGCTGGAGCTGAGATTACAACTGCAAAAACTCAATCTTTTCTTGTGCATCTTACAAACAACTTTGAATGTTACAAAGAACATTCTTGCTCATTTTTATCATATCATCAACATTTGAATGAATGAGGTTATTCAACAAATCTAATGCCTCATTGATTTTAGCCATTTCAACAACTTAGGCTCAAAAAATGAAAGGGTGTCGGCTTCAACCGAAAATGCACCCGATTACAATGTGATTCAATTTAATTTCAAGAAATACAAATGACTCAAGAGAACTTCCAACTATGGAAATCTCAAAGTACAAAATCTACTCCTCGAATGATGGAGGACAATCAAAAATTTTTCCAACAACTCAAATACTGATTGCAGCTATGAATGAGCAATATATGCTCACAATACAATATCTCTGCAAAAATATTTTGTAAATGTGCAGCTGAAAACACTATGCAAGAAGCCTTTAAGGCAGCTGATTTTTCTTCTTCAAAAGAGTTGTTTTACACCAATAACAACTCATCTTGACATGTAAATATCTTGCAGAAAATCACCCTTCTACCAATGCCACAAACCACAATGCAAATACCACTTTTCTCCTCTATGTAAGAAATTTATCATTTTTTCATTATGTCATTTCCTCTTCCTCTCTGCTGTTTTTTTTCTATAATTAATTAATTATTTGGAATTAATTAAAAAAATGGAGGGATTGTAATAAAAATGGGAGGGTATTTTATTAACAAAAGAATTAATTAAAAAATGGATTAGTTAAAAAAAAAAAACAGAAGGGAGGGGGGTTAATTAAATAGAAATTTTTTAAAAATTAAAAAAAGTTGGGTAAGGGAAGGGCCATGAGGCCAAGCAAGGGAGACTGGATGTAAGGGGGGTTGCACTTTGGTTGCAGGTAGGTAAGGGAGCATAGCTCGAGGGAGAGGGGGTAGGGTATCGAATAGGGAGAGTAGGGTCTATGTGAGGGGTGCGTAGGTTGAGTGAAGGGGTGGGTTTGAAGTCGTAGGCGGAGGTGGGCATAGAGAGTGGCACGGTTTGGGGAGAGTCGGGTAGGAGATAGACAGTCGTAGCGGGGTAGGGGATAGGGAACAAGGTTCGGTTGAGTGGAGTGATAGCATGAGGGGGTTGGGGTGGCCAGTGTTGTGGTGTGCAGGCCGTGGAGTGGGTGAGGAAGCGAGTGAAGGGATGGCATAAGGGGTGTGCGGGTGAGTGTAGCCATAGATGAGGGGGAGGCCATGTAGG
Source organism: Pinus albicaulis (assembly GCA_034641835.2). NCBI lineage: Eukaryota > Viridiplantae > Streptophyta > Pinopsida > Pinales > Pinaceae > Pinus > Pinus albicaulis. The sequence continues at coordinate 23,427 of JAXQQM020085647.1, read as the reverse complement.
AACAAAAATTTGGGAGGGAGAGCATTGGGAGGTGTTGCGAGGTGGTCGACCAAATGCTGCGGGGAAGACTGTGGTAGGAGCGAGTGTGGAGAGGGGGAGACAGGGCAAAGGCCACGGGGTAGAGGGTTGCGAGGGTTTGTGTGATGTCCTGGAGTGTGGGGGTAAGGGGATGGGGCAGGGTAGAGCGTAGGGAGGTGTTTGAGTGCTGAGTGCAGATGCAAGTGGTGTGATAGCATAGGCTGTAGCATAAGATGCATAAGGTAGTAGCCGTGAGTGCAAGGGTAATGTAGTATGTGTAGGGGCGAATGGGGAATGAGCGGCCAAGTGAGGTCGAGTGGAATGGGTATGCAGGTTTAAATGATGATGTGGGTTAACGCAGAGTGGGGAAGGGGATTACGCAGATGCAGAGGGCGGAGCTTAAGAGAATGATTTTTTTTTTTTATTTTATTTTTTTAATTTATTAAGACAGGAGAGTGAAAAATAGGACCCAGAGACTTTAAGCAGACGGGAAATTTTGCGAAAAACAAAATTTGCCAAATCACGGGATTGAATTTTTCAGAATCTTAGGACTTTGCAGGGCAAAACTATTTTCAATGGAGAATGAAACTTTTAAAGATGCGAAATTCTTCAGAAGAATTTCATGAAAAACCAATTTGCAGAAAATTTTCAATAGAAAAACTAGGACATTTTCCTTTCGAAGCAATTTTGAAACACTATTCCAATAACTCTTCAAAATGCAGAATTTAATAAGAGCGAAGTACGGGAAGAAATGAAAATGAAAACCTTCAAATGCGCGATAATACTCTTCTTTCAAAACCATTCTTCATCTTTCTTAGAAATACTCAGATAAATTCAAAATCATATATATAGAAACTCTCTAAATGCACAAAAATGCAAAATTTTCTGAGACCAGAGCCATAAGCCATCGGCTCACTCCAAAAGTTAAGCTAGTTATGAACTTCTGATCGATACCATATTTAAACACCATGTTAAACACACACATGGTGTATGAGAAAGATGAACACACACAACAAAAAGGAACTCAACACACAATGAAGGATAAGCATGTAGCTTTCATCTTTTTCCATTATACATGGTGTACATTTATAGTACAATGGTGTGACTCTTGGTTTCACATTCCAAGGTCACTAGGACTCCATTGTGACTTTCCACATTCCACACCTACCCATGAGGGTTAGGTGTTCCAACAGTATTTAATATTACTTATAAAAAATAATAAATGCACATGACTATTATTATAATGGATAAATGTTGGATTATATTATTTTGTAAGAAAGTGTGGTTTGTAAGGTGATTTTTTTACAATGAATATTTGATAATGTTACTTCATTTTAAAAATTTTTATTTTTTTCTCAATATTTTTGGTATTTTTAATGATTAATGTATCTAGTGATACATGTATTTAGTGTTTCTCTTTCAAGTTTAGTTTTTGTAATTAGTTATGAGAAGATATAAATGTGTCTGACTATTATTATATTGCACAAATGTTGAATTATATTGTGTTGTAATAAGTATGAGTTCATAAGAGATTTATTTTATAATGAATATTAGGTCCTGTTCCTTCATTTAAGAGTTTTTTTTTGTTTTCTCTAAATATTTTTGGTATTGTTAAAGGTAAATGCATTTAGTGTTTCTCTTTGAACGATTATTATGAATTCATTTTATGACTAGCACAATATTACAAAAATGTAAATGATATTTTTGCAGTTTATGTATAGTGGTATTTTTTATTCCATTGAAATAATACTCAAGGTTCATCATAGTAATTGATAAAATAGATTACTATGATCATCAATGGTAGGATAACATTTTTAATCTACAAATTTGAATACTGAAAACTCAAGGTGAAAATTTTAAATTTTTGTTGTGTGGAGAGGAATTTTATAAGCAAGTATGGCAGACATCTTATACAACATTATGCAATGCAATGCTATGTTGACTTAAACTATTTTAAATTAAACTAAAATTGAATTAAAATTAAAAAATAGTAATCAATATATGATTTTTTTAGGTTTGGGTGAACTTGAGTGTCAAGTTCTAGTGGTTTTTGAGCTCTAGGTCTATGTGACTCTATCATTTTATCCATGGTATTCATGTACATTGTAGCCTATTTAAAGGCTAAAAAGATCTATGCTTTTTTTCTAGTGAGTAGTGGGGTCCTAGCAGTGGAGTCTTTAGACACCACCACTTCTTTAAGCTTTTTGTAACCCTAGTAACATTGTAATATTATTTGCACTTAAAATAGAGGTTTGCATCACTAAAAATTTGATCTCTCTCCACATGATAGGTTTGGAATTAAGATGGTTCTAGGTTATTATATATACAATGTTATAAATATAATTTGTAATTTTATCTATTTTTTTGTAGAGATAACATTAAAAGGGTAAAATGACACTTTACAAGTTACAATTGAAAATTTAAATAATTTTTTATACATTTGTTTAATAAAAAATTAGCTAAATATATATTAATAAATATATATTTGTTATAAATAAAAAGGTATTTTTTGGGGGTAAAACACATATTAATGATTTAATAAGTTGCTTTAAAATGATTTAATTAATTGTGTGATATTATTTCTCTATAATGGTATTTTTGTTTGTTGGAAACCTAATCCTCCAAGGATTAAGGTGTGGGAAATGAAGAGTCAAAAGGAGTGCAAGAGGCCATAGAATATGGAATCCAAGGGTCATTCCAATATATATATATATATATATATATATATATATATATATATATATATATATATATATATATATATATATATATATATATATATATATATATATACTATATATATATATATATATATATATATATATATATATATATATATATCATCATCATCATCATCATCATCATCATCATCGTCATTGAGAATAATAAAACATACACTTTTCCTTCTCTTTTTTTATCCATTCTTGTGCATACCATGCATGTTGTTGACATGGTATCGAAGCTCATGGTTTCTTGAATTGTCCTCAACGTTTTGGTTCACCTACCACTTATTTGCATAGTTCAACAGTCAATAGAATTTCATTCTGTCAATTTCATGAGTTTTGTATATTCTCTACCAAATCTATTTTGTAGTGTTTCATGTGACCTAATCCTATATATAGAATAACGAAAAAAAAATATTTGAAAAAACTGTGCAACTGTAGACCTAACATTTTCTCTACAACTAAGAGTGGAACCCACTGGTCCTCCTTAAAGAGAACTAACCTAAATTCTTGTCTAGTAAACAAAATTTTATATGTGTCTCATCTACATATAACATTTCTCTCTTTCTTGTCTATTTCACCATTCACCTCTAACGAATAACACTCTCTCTTGAATCATGTCAGTCATCCCTTGAACTTAAACAAGGCGTCGAGTGTGAGCTATCAAAAGGTGTTGAATACCGTGGCTTTGTACATCGCCATGATCTCATCAAGCTTGTGGAAAACAGAAAACTTCATAAAACTAAGTCCTTTGTTCTGGTGTGTATTTATCTAGCTTGTAATGATGCTTAAGATTCCCATGGAAGGTTGTGAGAGTGGTGGTAGGAACGCGAGGGTCGACACCAAAAGATGGTATTAAAACTTCTACATGTTGCGACATTGCCACAAATGATGTGACCATGCCTATTCTCTACCAAAACATGTTTCTTTTTCTCCATTGAAATGGCTTTCTCACACAATGTAAGCTTCGTGTGCTCTTCAATTTCAAGCTCAAAACTAGAACACCACTATTATTGTTTGATTGTTTGTTTGCAATTTTGTTCTTACTTGAATTAGGCCTACCTCAATCATGGTTCTCAATTGCAGCATCCGTACATCCATTTCAATTTTTAATTCTTTAAATAAGGGCCAAAACATATTAATTATTAATAAGTTGATTTAAAATGATTTAATTAATTATGTGATATTTTTTTATCTCTCAAATAGTATTTTTGTGGTAAATCATAAGTGATATTTTTCGTTGCATTGAAATAATACTTAAATGTTCATTGTTAAGCTACAATATTGAATACTTAAAATGTTGTAAAATATTATGTAATAAATTGTTATGTTGACTTAAACTATTTAAAATAAAACTAGTGAGCAGTGGCATCTCAACAATTATTTCTTTAGGAATCACCACGTCTCTTTGTGTTTTGTGATCTCTTTCTAAGCTTTATAGATATACAATTCAAGTGGATCTAGATTGTTTTAGATACATTGTTATGAAGAACAATGTAATTTTACATATTGTTTTTAGATATAATATTCAAATAGTAAAATGATGATTCACAAGTTACATTCAATATTTTAATAAATTTATATATATAATTTTGTTTTAAACAACATATTAATAATTTAATAAGTTGCTTTAAAGTGATTTATTTAATTATGTGATATTTTTTAGTTCTTTAGTAGTCTTTTAATTGCAAATTGTTGTAATATGAAATTATATATAAAATACAAGATTCAAGGTTCAAATCCCTCAAATAACCCATATCTATTGAAAATATATACACAAAAACCTAAAAGTATAGTGCGAAATGTGGAGAATACACTTGTACCACTCGGATAGAAAGCAACCTCTCTCTATATAAGAAGTTAAGGCATCTTAATGATGCATTTAAAGCGATAATCCATTAATTATTATTTAAATAAATATAATTAAATTTGATAGCATTTTGTACGAAGTATCACTAAATCAATATCTTAAGTCATTTGAATAATATATATTAACTTTTAAAATTCTAATTATAGGTTAAATACATTCATTATATTAATTTCACAGGTTGGACTCCTCGTTTATCTTGGCTTAGTGGTTGTTGTTGGATATACTCTGTGTGCCTAGATTATTCCAGACTTCTAGTGTTGGGATATATAGCTTTGGAATTGTCATGGTAGGTGCCCAAATTAGTCTAGACTCTTGTTATTATGGAAGAAACATGGTTTAATCTTGACCCTCACTTCTTCATGTTTTAGTGATAGTCTCATGAAACTGATTTAACAGGAACTTGTTGTCAACTTTCACTTCCTATGTAGTAAGGAAGGCTTTAATCATGTCATCCCTTTTTTTTATATTATATAATGATAAGGAAGGCTATTGTACTAAATGTTGTGTGATGAAGGATTATAGTTGATTTTAGGAATTATTCAATGAATTTTAAGTTGTTGGTTGAGAATTGACATTAATGAGAAGGATTATGAGTAGCTAATGTTAAATATATGTGATGCATTTTATGATAAAAATATAATGGAAATATTAGAATATAATGAATATAATATGGTCACTGTAATTTGTATATTAAAGTGAAATAAATGTAATATGTAATTAAAAGGGAATAATATAATAATAAGTATTTTATAGAATGTTTTAAAAGTAGTGATGAGAAAGTATAAATACAGTAGTAATACTATATTGAATAAGTGTTGGATTATATTTATCTATAACAAAATATGGTTTGTAAAGCGATATTTTTCATAATGAAGAGTTGGTAGTGTTATTTTATTTTAAGGGTTTTGTTCTATTTTTTTTTCGTAATTTTTTTTGTATTATTACTAGTAAATGTATTTAGTGTTTCTCCTTGAAGTTTATTATTTCATATTACTTATCAAAAAGAATAAATGCACATGGATAAATGTTGGATTATATTATTTTGTAATAAAGTGTAGTTTGCAAGGTGATTTTTTTATAATGAATCTTTGATAATGTTACTTCATTTTAAGAATTTGTATTTTTTTCTCAATATTTTAGGTATTTGTAGCAGTAATTTTTTTTTGGTCTCTCTTTAATGTTTTTCTATAAATTCCTTTTTATAACTAGTAGAATATTTTCTGTTTTTATTTTATTTTAAGGATGTTTTTGTTTCTCAATATTTTTGGTATTTTTAATAATTAATGTATTTAGTGTTTCTCTTTCAAGTTTAGTTTTTGTAATTAGTTATGAGAAAATATAAATACGTCTGATGATTATTATATTGGACAAATGTTGAATTATATTGTGTTGTAATAAGTATGAATTCATAAGTGTTTTATTTTATAATGAAAATTAGGTCATGTTCCTTCATTTAAGAGTTTTTTTGTTTTTCCTAAAAAAATTTGGTATTGTTAGAGGTAAATCCATTTAGTGTCTATCTTTGAACGATTATTATGAATTCATTCAATGACTAGGAGAATATTACAAAAATGGAAATGACATTGTCGCAGTTTATGTATAGTGGTATTTTTTGTTCCACTGAAATAATGCTCAAGTTTAATCATAGTAATTGGTAAAATAAAGTATTATGATCATCAATGGTAGGATGACATTTTTAAGCTACAAACTTGAATACTTAAAACTCAGGGTGAAAATTTTAAATTTTTGTTGCATGGAGAGGTATTTTATCACCCAGTATGGTAGAAATGTTATACAACATTATGCAATGCAATGATATGTTCACTTAAAATATTTTAAATGAAACTAAAATTGAATTAAAATTAAAAAATAGTAATCAATATTTAATTTTATGTAGGTTTAGGTGAACTTGAGTTTCAAGTTTCTAGTGGTTTTCTGGCTCTAGGTTTATGTGAATCTATCATTTTATCCATGGTATTCATGTACATTGTAGCCTATTTAAAGGCTAAAAAACTCTATTTTTTTTTTTCTAGTGAGTAGTGGGATCAACAAATCAGATCAAAAATAAGTACACCAGTATAATCACGTGGTTGAAACCCTCAAAGAGGGAAAGACTCCACGCTTTGAGCCAACGCGGCCACTTCAGGGAATTTATTAATATAAAAAGAAAAGTTACATATGTTTCTCTCATAAACAGTTACCAGAAAAATGACCCTCCATGCTCTTTAAATATAGATCATGGACCAATTAGGTGTTAAGCCACGGATCAATTGTCACTAATACCAAGGTGAGAGATAACAATCAGATCACTAAAAATCATGACTGTCAGATTATAAGTTACAAATGTACATGGTAAAGAAACACACTTTACCTAACTCTACACTAGATTAAGTTATTCTTAACTATTTCCTATGTGTCGGAATATCCTAACATCCCACCTTAAGAACAACTTGGGATAAGATTGAAGGATTTACAAAGGTGACAAAAAAGGAGCCTATTTCCTATGTGTCGAAATATCTTAACATCCCCCCTTAAGAACAAATTGGGATAGGATTGAAGGATTTACAAAAGTGACACAATAGGAGAAGGAAGGAGGCATTAGAGCCTATACCCCCTTAATGACAACTTTCCCGAACTCCAAGCATGGATAAAATTCTGGTAAAATTTGCTTCTATGAGAGCCTTCATAAAGATATCGGATACTTGATCATTGGTCAGACAATACTGCACTTCAAGAACACAATCATGAATGAGCTTTCTGATGAAGTGTATGCGGCTTTCAATGTGTTTCATATGCTGATGTTGAACTGGATATTTACATAGAGGAATGGCACTCTGATTATCACACAAAAGTGTAGTTGGATGCTGCTGATGAAGACCAAATTCTCACAAGATGTGACGAAGCCACATGGTTTCCTTGCTGGCTTCAACTGCACCACGATACACTGCTTCTACTGAAGAAAGGGAGATGGTACTTTGTTTCTTACAAGACCAAGTAAGAGGTCCTGAATGAAGATTTAATACATATCCTGCAGTGGAATTCTGATCATCAGGGTTAGTAGCCCAATCAGAACCACTGAAACCAATCAACAAGGGAGATGCTCCTGCATTGTAATGAATCTCGAACTGAAATGTACGTCGAATATATCGAAGTATTCTTTTAGCTTCCTTCCAATGACTTTCATGAGGTTGGTGCATAAACCGAGGGACAAGACCAACGAAAAAGGAAAGGTCAAGACAGGTATGGGTTATATACAAAAGTTTACCAACAACTTGACGGTATAAGGTAGCATCAACTTCAGGGGTAGTACAGTTGATTGAAAGCTTGACTTCAGACTGAAAGGGAGAAGGGGTAGGATTACAATATTCCATGTGAAAGTGGTGTAGAATATCAGAGGCATACTTGGACTGAGAGAGGGTAATGCCTCTTCTCCTTTGGCTTGCAAGACTTTTAAGACCACGAAAATAATGCAAGTGTCCTAACTCTATCATTTCAAACTTAATTTTGAGGCTAGACTTCACATGGTTTATATGGTTGGGATCACTACCAGTAATGATAATATAATCAACATAAAGAACAAGGATGGTGAAGGACTTACCCAATTTATTGGCGTAGATAGTGTTGTCAGAATGACACCTAGAAAAGCCATTATCTAAAAGAAATCTATCCATTTTCACATACCAAGCCCAAGGAGCTTGTTTGAGACCACAGAGAGACTTCCTAAGGCGAAAAACAAGGCTAGAGTGTTTTTGGCTAAAGCCAGGGGGTTGCTCCATGTAGATTTCTTTATGCAAATATCCATGTAAGAAGGTGGATTTAACATCCATCTAATGGAATTCCCATTTAAAAGAGGCAACGAGGGAAAAGAACAAGGCGGATAGAATTCATTTTGGCAACAAAGAGAAGGTTTCAAGATAGTCAATGCCTTCAACTTGTGGAAAATACTTCTTTAGCAACAAGATGAGCTTTTCTTTATGTCTATCCACTTTTCTCCGTCTACCCAAACTTGGTTTTGTAAACCCATCTCGCATCTCGACAAGTTTTCTTCCTTCTGGAAGAGGAACAAGATCCCAAGTATTGTTTGCCAATAAGGAATGATACTCTTCATTCATAGCTTCATCCCAATCTGGATGACCGGAGGCTTCTTCAAAGGTTTTTGGATCAATTTTTTCTGGAACTTGAGCCAATAAGGAAGAGGCTCTTTTGAACTGAGAACGTGTACGTCGTTGATTGGTAGGGTCACCTGCAAGAGAACCTGCTGCATCCCGAGTAGAGCAGACCCATATTGGAAACGGTGGAGTATAAGGAACAATTTCACGAGCTGGAGGAGGGATTTCATCCTCGTTGTCATCATCTGAACTAGAAGGAATGCTATTAAAAATAGAAGAGATAGAAATAGGTGGCACATATGCCGAATCAGGCTCACAGGCCAAAGGTGACACACCCGCCGAACTAGGCTCGCGGGCCGATATATTTTCATCAAACTTTACATCTCTTCTAATGACTATATTTTTGTATTTTGGTTGAAGAAGTCTATATCCTTTGACATCTTCAGAATATCCAACAAAAAATACATTTTTCACTCTTAGTTTTAAGGCTTTATAACAGATCTAGAATATGAGCCCAAGCATCATTTCCAAAAACACGAAAGTGACTTACATCTATTTTGATTGAGCTCCAAGCTTCTTCTCGAGTTATACTCTTAAACCTTAGTAGGAGTGAAATTTACTATGTAATTTTAATATTTAATGGCTTCATTCAAAAATTGAGACTTAAGCCCTTTTAGATTGAAGCATACAATTAGCCATTTCTTTTAAGGTGCAATTCTTCCTTTCCTAGGCACACCATTTTTGTGATTATAAGGAACAATATGTTAAATGAATGCCATGCTTAGTGCGTGTTGATAAATTTGTTGTTAACATATTCTCCTCGCCATTTCTTTATCTTAATCTTAAGAATTTGATGTCCAAATTGTTTCTCAACAAAGGCCTTAAAGGCCAAGAACATGTTAAAAACTTCACTCTTGAGTTTTAAGAAGTATACCCAAGTGCGTCTGGAAAAATCATCAATGAAAGTTAAGAAGTATTTGCAACCAGAGAATGAAACAATAGGAAGTGGACCACATAAATCATTGTGCACAAGCTGCAAAGGCGCTGAAGCGTGCCAAGAGGCACGTTTGTCAAAACTATCCTGATGATGTTTTCCGAGTACACATCTAGAGCAAACACCATCTCGACAAGATACCATAGGAAGACCCATCACCATATTTTCATTACATAGAGTTTGAAGAGAGCGATAGTTTAAGTGACCAAATCGCTCATGCCAAAGTTTGCTCACTTCATCATTATGAGCAACAAAAACGGAGGGAAGACATGATGACCCAAATTTGTCAAACTTATACAACCTTGTGGAATCATCAGCAATGCTAGTAGCTAAAATATGTTTAGGATCTTTGAGGTCCTTGATTACAACATCATGAGGTGAGAATTCTACTATTTTCCCTTCACCTGAATGAGTTATCTGATAAACAGATAGAAGGTTGCATGACAAGGTAGGAGCACATAGTACATCATTAAACTGACCATTATCTAGATGAATGGTTCCAGATCCTACAACACTAAGAGATCTATCATCACCAACATAAATATGTTTGGTGTTACAATCATTTAAAGAAGAAAACATGGATTTATTTTTAGCCATGTGGTAAGAAGCTCTAGAATCAATGAGCCATTCATGAGAAGGAGACGAAGAAGATACATTCAATGCATAACCAGATCTTGATGCTTGACAACCACAAGCAGAAAGTGCCATGCCTGAAGATGAAGGTGAAGGGTGCTCCAAATTGATGTTATGCTTCTTCATTGCTGCTTCTAAGGCTTCCATTTTCTTAAAACATTTGGACTCTATATGGCCATCCCGATTGAAAAAGTTGCAATTTTTATCTGTATTCTTCCCTTTGTTTTGATTTTCCTTATTATTTTGGTGATTTGATTTTTTAGTTTGTGGCTGAAATTGCTTAGGGCCCTTGTTTGGTTTAGGACCATATTTTTTAGGATACTGCTTCTTGGGATTCTTTTGATATGGTTGTTGTTGGGCTGCTAAGGCTTTCTTAGAAGTGTTTCCAGCAGTGATAAGACCAAGGTGTAAAATTTTTTCTTGTTCTCTTATCAAAGAATCACAAAAGGCATCAAAAGAGGGATTCTTGTAGGTGGTTCCTGAAGAAATGATGGCTTCTCTGGTGGAATGGAAGGTGAAAACAAATATAGAGTATGCAGGACCAAGCTTAGCAAGAATGCAATATATGAGGCTACCATCGTCCTTTTTTATCTTACAACCTTCTAAAAGAATTCTGAGGGTCTTAAATTTGGACAAAAAATATTCAATGGAGGAGAAATTATTGGGGTCCAAAGTAAGCATCTATTTTCAAGCTGGAGGGCTCGAATTTGATTTTGAATGCCAAAAACAATTTTTAGCTTTTCCAGGGCTTCATCAGGGGTGTCAGTGTCAAGGATATGAAATCGAAGATCTTGAGCAATGGAAATTCCTATCAAACCTCGTGCTTGATCTTGTTTACTTTCCCATTTAGTAGCTTTATCATCATCAGAAGGTTTATTTTCTTGTCCTATGGCTATTCTATAAATCCCTTTACTTATAATTATATCTACCATGTGAGGTAGCCATTGGAAATAATTGGTACTGTTAAGAATAACCAGGCATACACTTTCCATTTAGAAAAAAAATGAAGTTGGTAAAAGCTGAAACTAACTGCTCCAATGGAAATATCTCGAAAAACTAGGCCATTTAGAAAAAAACGGCTTGAAAAATGGCTTCCGGATGAAGAAGTTATGCCTTTTGAAAAAAACCTGAGTTGTAGATGCCAAATAGTTACGAGAACGAGATGAAGTGCGACTTTTTAAAGAAAAATTCTGCCCCTTTGAACAATTTTTTTTTACAAAAGAAGCTTGAGAGGGAGACTTAAACCAAAGACCTCCATTCTCATAAACTAACCCCTCACCAAATGAGATAGTAAAAGGATCACGTTATTGTATGAAAGGAGGAAGGGGTTTCTGTTTTTTTTTTTAAACTCTTTGATGTGTGTGCCTTTTCCTGCCCAAAAAAACACAAAAACCGAGAAAAAAAAAACAATATACAAATCCTTATGGTATAATTTTAGATTTTTGGTTAGCATTACCGAAAAATATCACTTTCTTCAATATTTCTAATTTCTTGATATCACACAAAGACGCGGGGAAGGAGCATACATAGTAAAAAAAATCCCTTTTTCCTGTTTCCGATTTGCTGAGATCACACGGAGCACACCGCAAAGAGCATACACAGAGAAGAGGGTATAGATCCAGTAAATAAATAAAACCTTAATACCTAAAATAAATAGAAAAAAAACCAAAATAGGTAGAACTATTAACAAATATAACTGCATAATAGATGCTTTATACCTCCAGATCTAAACTGACATAACTTGGGCAGCCGAAAACCTTTTCTCATGAAACGAAAGGCATTCCTCACTGTAAGAGACACTCTGAACACAACCAAGTAGTTCTGCAAGCCCAAAATGTTTCAGAAATAGTAGATCTACAAAACTTCATTCGCATGCAGTCAAATTGGCTTCAGATTTTCATCAACAAAGGACGCGGACCTCAAAATAGCTTTGATACCATGTAGGAATTTACAGGGTAAGTTCCATAGACCAAGAACCAAAGGTCACCACTCACAAACAGATCCAAAATCAGTACACCAGTATAATCATGTGGTTAAAACCCTCAAAGAGGGAGACATTCCATGCCTTGAGCCAACGCGACCACTTCAATGAATTTATTAATATCAAAAAGAAAATTCACATATGTTTCTCTCATAAACAGTTATCGGACAAATGACCCTCCATGCTCTTTAAATAGAGATCATGGAACAATCGGGTGTTAAGCCATGGATCAAGTTCTGTTAATATTGAGGTGAGAGATAACCGTCGAATCACTACAAATCATGACTGTCGGATTATAAGTTACAAATGTACATGGTAAAAAAACACACTTTACCTAACTCTACACTAGACTAAGTTATTCTTAACTATTTCCTATGTGTCGGAATATCCTAACACCACCACTTCTCTAACTGTTTCATAATCTTAGTAACATTTAAATATTATTTTCACTTAAAATAGAGGTTTGCAGCACAAAAAAATTTGATCCCTCTCTTCATGTGATAGATTTGGAATGAAGATGGATCAAGGTTATTATATATACAATGTTATAAATATAATTTTTAATTTTATATATTTTTTGTAGATATAACATTAAAAGGGTAAAAGTGTTGGAATGTGTAATTCCTACTTGTCTTGAGTTGTGACTTTCTATGTATAGAGTCTGTTCCTATTCCATAAGTTAGGTAAATATAAGTTCCTAGTTTGGTGTGAGGTTGATATATTCTCTCAACCAACTTATCGTGCGTCTAGGATAGCTTCCCTATCTTGATACTATACCTCATGTATGTATGTAACTTTATTTGATTAATGGACGATATTGTGTATCTGAGATTTCATCTTGGTATTAGAGCCCATATGAGCCTATATTTCGATCCCTCCTGGGCTAAGGAAAATAAGAGAGTATATTGTGTTTCAGTTTTAGTTTTTTTTTGGTTGTCCATTTGTTTGGGTGAATTTGTATTGGGGCAGTGGTGTGCCCATTATTTTATATGGCGGAGTGTCGACCAGAAAGAAAAAATGAGTGCAGAGTGGGAGTTTAGTAAATTTTTCTATCCATCATAAGTCTCACTGCAACTATGCGAACTGAAGACGCTGACTGTATCAAATGGTTGGATAGTGAGGTGCGAAGATTCTACCTGTTCATGATGTGGATCTATCCATAGCGTCAGTGGTGCCTGTAGGTTCATGTTCGTGCATGCAGCGGAAGTGTGAGAGTCCAGGGAGTAAAATTTTGTCTGTACAACATCGATTCTCCTTGGTGATGATTGTATCTTGGAGCAGCGGTGGCTTTCGATGTCGTTCTCATGTGCAGTACTTTCTATTTGGTGAATCAATTTTACAATTTGGGATTTATTGATATGTGGAGCACTAACAGAAGTGTCTGGTGGTCTCATCAGAACCAACTCAGGAAGACGATTGAGGGTGAGGAGTGTTTTTTCCATTGAGAGGAGCCTGCATGCTAAGGTACGTTGCTGCTTACTTGATACGTTGCTGCCTATCTGAAGGTTTTATTACACAGAGCTGCCTGAGGCTGTAGCTAGGTCGAACTCGGAAGAAGAGAAGGTTCCGCTACTACCTGAAATTTATGGAGATCACTGAGAACACATTCCCTCTGCGTGTACGGTGCCCGTGCCTAAATGCTCATCGGAATGCTACCTGCGTGGACTGAACTAGGCCGAGGTTGGTGCTGGGCTACCTTCAGAGAAGGCTGCAGAAAAAGGAATGTTGTCCATGGACTACGCCATTTGCTACTTAGCTTTTCTACGCATGGTGCTACTGTCTCAAAGGAACTTTATAGGAATTTATATGGTTTAGCATTGTTGTGGTGGATCAAACAATGTGGAACACTGTTGCGAGGTAAAGGCCGATCCTGCGTGAAGGAGCCTACCTACCTTAACGCTGCCACCGTTGTCAAGAGGTATGCTTCCACCATTGGGATTCAGACCCTGTCATGTGTTGTGGCTGTTGTGGTGTGACACAAACATTCCGCTCCAAATTGTCGAGCGCTGCCATCCACAGTGATTCTACTCTAAGCTTGTTGCACAAGGACGTGAAGTGCCAATAAATTTGTTGGAGAGGCCAATTGAGGCCGATTTGTTGCTTGAGGAGGCCAATTATGAAGGTTGATCAATGTGAGTGTTCTGAAGCCTTATTGACGTCAATTGAGACTGACTATGAAGTATGAATTGCTAATTGGGGGTCATATTTGGGTTTCTTGTGGCCTTTGTTTGTTGTTGTGGGTCCAGAAAATAAATTTCTAGGTCCTTGTGGGAATAAGAAGGATCACTGATTCTAGGTGAACATATTTAGGAGAAGTTTGATAATCCACTGCCGCATCACTAATTTAGCTGAAATGTGTGTCCATATGAGCTACTTCGGTAAGACAACGACACGCGTGCGCTCATCTATTAATATTGGGAAAGGGAAGAGGCATCGTAGTCCCAAAAATATTGTTCATGGCATCAGTCTAGTGAAAGGAAAGTAAAATAATCCTATGGAGGATTATCATGCAGCCGAGTTCAAGAAAATAAAAGGCCACAAGTTGGGAATGTTTACCATCTTTGATGGTTATCTAGGTGACAATGTGCCTTCGCATCTACAGAAGAATTTGTTTCAAAAATTTTTGAACGAGGAAGAATTTTGGTTTCATCCAAGAAGAGCAATCATCAAAGCCTATGAAAAAATAGAGAAGGCTATTCTTAGGGAGGCACCAAAATTGGGTCCAGGTAGTTCCACTGTTGTGAAAACCATCTTGATAGATGGTGGAAATCTCTTGGTTGCAAATGTTGGTGACTCTAGAGCAGTTTTATCAAATAATGGAAAATCCTCTCAACTCTCAGTAGATCATGAACCTGGAACTAGTGCTAAACATGGAAGCATTGAGAATAGAGGCCTATTTGTCTAAACATTCCAAGAGATGTGCATAGAGTGGATGGACAACTAGTTGTTCCCCAAGCATTTGGAGATAAGAGTCTGAAATCTCATCTATGGTCAGACCCTGATGTTAGAGAAGTGGATAGATATTTACATTCTTTTGATCATCACTTTAATAAATGTAGTAAGCACTCCTAAATCTCTGTGTTTTCTTGTTTTCTGGATCTTGTTTGAAAATGTGTTGTCTTTGCATCAAACCAAGGCAACTATCATTCGATTATTAGAATGTGGCCGTGTCAATGAATGAGTTTTGATAGAAAATATTAGAGACACAATGAAGCATAAATCAGGGAAGTAGATGGAAAAAAATCTCTCTCAAGAATTGGAGAAAGGCTCCACGTCTTAGAAAGGCTAGCATCTAAGAATTGTAGAAAGACTCAACGTCTTAGAACGGTTGGCATCTATCTCTTCTGGGGAGTTTTTTTATTCAATGCTAGCGGTATGGGATTGCTTGATTTGATGAGTTTGTGCCTTCAGAAATAAGAGCAGATCTGTTCTCCTTGTGCGGAGAATTTCCAAATGGATTTTTTTCTCTCGGATCTTTGTTCTAAGACTGCAGATCATGTCTACACGGCATGCTCTCTATGTAAAAATAGTTCTTATTAAGAAACTTGCAAAGATGGGTTTCATGGACCTATCTCTACAATCTCTCCATCTAGTTTAACTGAGCAACAACAAATGAGGATTGCAAAGAAAAAGGAGAAGCATATGCACTTTTTTACTATTCTGGGGGTGTCAATTTCCTATGTGTTAGAGGATTGTTGAAAAAAAATGATCTTCCACGGTCCCAATTTGTAATGTATTTTTGTGTACGTGTCATGACAATGTAAACAGGTTGCAATTTAAGTGACATTGGTGTGACCAGAAATTGTCAAAATTCTGAGAGTGTGTTGGAACTAGTCATTCCAACACAAAAAAAAAATTGCAGGATATTATGAACACATGACACAGTGAAAATGACATCAAAGGATTGAGCTTGAGCTACATAAGACATTGGAGGATAATCGAGCTTGTGTGTGCCCATTGTGATCAGGGGATTAGATTGTGATGGAAACAAGAAAGTTGAAACAAATTGCCTGAAGTGTCTCTACTTGTGTAACAATCATATAGAAATTCAGTTGTTTGTTTGAAAGTTTTTAAGCGATTGTAGATCTACATGTTCAATTATGAGGATATTAGCTCGACAGTGGGTCTTCACTGTTGCAGCCTAGTAGCGAGCATGAGGAGGCATGCTTGGAGTAGTCACCAACCTTGATATTTTGAATAGGGGAAGTGGCATTACGCTGCGATGTAAGGGGAGATGGACACTGAAACAAGAACTTTTGGTGTGTGGCTACTGGAATTGTGGAGACATGCCGAATGTTTAGAGGAGTTGCAGCCTATTGAGCACAATTGTGTGAGGAAGAGCCTAGTACTGCTTGCCTACATAGAGGATCAATCTATGTTGTCTACTGTTTACTTTGAGGAGGAGCTTGGCGTTGATTGCCTACCTAGAGAAGAAATCTATGCTGCCTACTGTTTATTTCAAGGAGGAGCCTTACATTTCCTGCCTACTTATCTGTGCTACCACCATTTCTGGTGTGTGAGGAGGAGTGATGCCTTGCATTGCCTGCCTAATTATCTCCACTACCATCGTTTCTGGCGTGTGAGGAGGAGTGCTACCTTGCGCTGCCTACCTACTTATCTGCACTGCCACCGTTGCTTGTGTGTTGTGTTGGAGGAGAGAAGTTGTTTTTTCCTACAACATGGGATAATATCTCCAATGTTGCTATGTTGAGGTGATAAGCACATTTAATAAGTTCTTAAAAATGGTCATGTTATTAATTTATATTTGGTTAAAAATTGGATGTTGTATTATTGTGACATTTAGTTTGGCCAACTTTTGTCACATGTGTGAGTTTATGTTGGAATTGGCCATTCCAAAAATAGACAAATTTATCTGCATAAATGAGTAACCATCTAACATAATGAAGATATGACACTAAATATAGCAACATCATAAATCGGAGAAGAATGGAAAATTGATTTTGTGTGAGTTTGTGGAATAGACTCATGACCATGGTAGAGTATGAGTCACAATTTGTAAGTAGAGAAAATCTATATATTTGTATGTGCTGTAAGACCTAGAGAGGCATGGATACCATTTTTTATATGTTCACTCTGTCAGAGAGTTTTAACACCCTCGAAGAGTGTGTCATGCGGGATGGATACACTTAGGTGGGCCATAGCCACATTGGTTTTAGAATCCATGAGGTGAAATTTTATATTTAGGGGGAGTCCTATTATACTGGCGGTTGCAGTGGTCGACAACCCATACATTTTGGTAGATGGTTATTCCTTTATATGGACATCAACAATAGCATGAACAATATACAAATTGTAATTACCAAACAAAACCAGTGTAATTACCAAACAAGACCAGATGTAGATTTTGCAGATGGATATTGAGACAAGTAGTCATTAAGGGGGTGTGTTGGAATGTGTAATTCCTACTTTTTTGCAGTTGTGACTTTCTATGTATAGATTCTGTTCCTATTCAATAGGTTACCTAAATATAAGTTCCTAGTTTGGTGTGAGGTTGAGATATTCTCTCAACCAAATTATTGTGCGTCCAAGGTAGCTTCCCTATCTTGAGACTATACCTCATGTATATATGTAACTTTATTTCATTAATGAACGATAGTGTGTATCTGAGATTTCATCTAAATGATACTTTACAAGTTACAATTCAATATTTAAATAATTTTCTATCAATTTGTTTAATAAAAATTTAGCTATATATATATATTAAAAATATATATATTTCTTATAAATAGAAATGTTTTTTTTTGGGTAAAACAAATATTAATGATTTAATAAGTTTCTTTAAAATGATTTAATTAATTGTGTGATATTAATTCTCTATAATGGTAGTTTATTTTGTTGGACACCTAATCCTCCAAGGGTTAAGGTGTGGGAAATGAAGAGTCAAAAGGAGTGTAAGAGAGCCTAGAATATGGAATCCAAGGGTCACTCCAATGTATTATATATATTTATCACTAAGAATAATAAAACATACACACTTTTCCTTCCCTTTTTTTATCTATTCTTCCACATACCATGCATGTCTTTGACATGGTATCAGAGTTCATGGTTTCTTGAGTAGTCTTCAACATTTTGGTTCACCTACTACTTCTTTGCATAGTTCAACAGTCCATAGAACTCTATTATGTTGATTTCATGAGTTTTTCTATTCTCTGCCAAACCAATTTCCTGATGATTCATGTCACCTACTCCTATATATATATATAATAACCCAAAAAAAAATTCATTTTATAGAACTGTGTAATTGTAGACCTAAGATTTTCTCTGTCAGTAACAGTGGAATCCGTCGGCCCCCCTTAAACTGCGCTAAACTAAATTCTTATCTAGTAAACAAAATTTTATTTGTGTCTCATCTGCATATAACATTTCTCTCTTTCCTGACTATTGCACCATTCACCTCTAACCAATAACACTTTCTCTTGAATCATGTCAGTCATCCGTTGAGCTCAACCAAGGCATCGAATGTGAGCTGTCAAAAGGTTTAGAATCTCATGGCTGTGTACATGGCCATGATATTACCAAGCTTGTGGAAAATGGACCACTTCAAAAAACTAAGTCCTTTGTTCTGATATGTATTTCTCTAGCTTGTAACGACACTTAAGATTCCCATGGAAGGCTATGAGAACAGTGGCAGGAACGTGAGGGTTGACACTAGAAAATGGTATTACAACTTATACATGTTGTTACATGCCACAAATGATGTGACCATTCCTATGCTCTACCAAAACATGTTTCTTTTGCTCCATTCAAATGTATTTCTCACAGAATGTAAGCTTCATGTGCTCTTCAATTTCAAGCTCAAAACTAGAACGCCACTATTATTGTTTGATAGTTTGATTGAAATTTTGTTTGTACTTAATTCGTTCCTACCACAATCATGGTTCTCAATTGTAGCATTTGTACATCCATTTCAATTTTTAATTCTTTAAATAAGGGCTAAAACAAACACTCTTTACCGGAAACACTCCTTTACAACAGTTACACCTCATGACGGCTCACCTCTGCTACTCCCACTCCCTCCCCACTGACTTACTCCTCCCCTTAGCACCTCCATCCTCCCTCGGCATGCTCACTCACCCTCACCTCCTTGTCATGGCCTCACGTTGGCTCAGCTCTATTGAGAATTTAGAGGGCTGGAAATTAATTCAAATTCTCTTCTTGATAATTACTTGTGAGCTTACTTGAGTTACTTATGTCTTGTCTTCTTTCTCAATGTTAGTCTTCCATGAAGTCAATTATGAAAATACACAAGACACAAAAATTAGGCTTCTTGAGCCAGGGAAAAATGTCTCCCTATTGGAGAGGAGAATCCACAAAGAATTAGTCTTATAGATCTTCAAATGAAAAGTACCATGACTACTTCTTTGACTGCTTTCAATATTGATCCTTCATATTTACACCGTCTTTGATTTACCTTCCTTTCACCATATCAAACTTCAATAATTCATATTGTAGTATCCACACATTTCTCCAGCTATGATCTGTAAATCTCCTTGTTGGATCTGCAATAGACATATCCACATATATTGTTTCTGCACTTATACTTGTAGCTGTTGGACCTTCGCTTCAGGGTGATTTGTATTCTAAATTCAGTAATCCACAAAATTTACATAGATTTTCATGCATTTCACTTCTTCTTATAATCCATACTACATTTCACAGTTGACCACATTATACTCCAGTGATTAAAACATTTCATTTCAAGGATGACCACATATAGATTTCCATATTTCATTTCTAGGGTGACCGCATCATACTACAGAAATTTTCGTATTACATTTCAGGAATGACCACATGTATTATTCACACTTATTATTAAATATAATCTACACTATATATCATGAAGAGATCACCAAATGGAATTTCAGGGATTACAAAATTACATTTCAGATTTGATCGCATTATTTTTTTGGTTGACCGCATCACACTTTGTTGTTTCACTTTTGAGAGATTTTCTTTGTTTCCTGGTTTGTAATTGACCACAGAGGCAACGTATATATAAAGGAGGTCTTCTTTCTTTTAGGTTGATCATCCACTAGCTGTGAGACTGAATTTACATTCAATATTTAAGCCAACTTGATTATAGTAGATGATGCATTTTCCAGCATTGATTTAAGTGTTGTTCCAAGCCATTCTTCCATAGCTTCATTAACAAGGTCTTGCAGCATTCTCTTGCCTAGGTACTTCATACATATGACAGTTATTACATTTATATATAGCATAAAAAATCCTAGATAGAAATCAAGAAGAAGTCTTACTAACCTATAATAAAATCTTACTCATGAAACCAATGAACCAAGTACAAAATTCATTTTATTATCTTTGTCTTCTATTTTACATAAATCAATAACTACGTAGTCAATATGAAAACCACCTAGTCACAATTTTTAACACTCCCTCTTAACTAGGGAGGTATTCATATAGGTACATGGTCACTTTCAAACTGAAGAATCTCATAAGAAGAATCAGAATGGTAATTTCATCTGTATAGCATCATATCAAACACCATTGTCCTAGTGCAAAGCCTTGACTAACAACCCCATATCTCACCAAGACAATGGGCTATAATGATGGCAAGACACATGAATAATAGACACCATAGTAATTGTCTATCCAAGGTACATACTCTACCCAGGTGTTCCAAAATTATGACCTTCTTGGACTATTCTTCTCTTCGGTATTGTTGTACTATACAACAACCCTCCCTTTTTCTAAATTTTAGAAATAAAATTTAGAAATAGGGTCCCTTTCTTTTTAGAAATAAAACACTTAGAAATAAAATTCATTGTTTTGAAATTTCATATTCAAAAAACTTATAGTCCGATCTAATATAAAAGGCATTATCATAAAAACAAATCAAAGTTAAAAGCTCAATCGCAATCGGAGAATCGGAAAAAACACTCAAAAGAAATATCATATGCCCATTTCAAATCTTCCGATGCGATTAGTCCAATCGGAAAATTCTAAACGCTAAGAGTTTAAAACAATTAAATAAAGCTTCCGATGCGATGCGGTCAATCGCAATCGATCAATCGGGACAATCTTTAAAAAACTCTTTACGCTTAGTTGAAATTCCCTGATCCGATGTGCATTTGATAATAAGCGCTTTTAAAAGAAAATCGAACATTTGTTTAAAAAATATGGTAGACCCCACCATCAGAGATCGGAAAGATCTGCAATCGCAATCAATCAATCGGGATAAACGTATTGTGATACTCATTTGCCATTCGAAAACTTCCGATGCGATTCATCTATTTTGCATACGAAGATTTTTGTTGAATATATTAATATATCACAAGCGCCAAATATTTATTGGTACGAAAGGCATTCAATAACGAATCAAATGAATATGGTTTGTGATTTGGTTTTAAATACTTAAGTGTGACCCAAAAGGAGCATTTACGCAATATACGAAACAAATGAATGAAAACCATAAATTCATAAATCATTCCGTTTGAATGACTTGTTGAGCACGACTGAGAGTTTATTATCTTGCAGAGCCAAAGAACACCAAGTTATTTCATTCACAGACAAAGGGAAGCGGTAGCAGACGCAGAAATGTCAAAGAGAGGGAGAAGAAACTAGACTGCTCTACCAGTGAAGTTTGCCGAAACTCCTACGGTCTCAAAAGAAAAGCCCATAAAGCTAAGGCTAGTCACGGATACATCATGCCAAGGTCTTGGAAAAATGACGCAGGACACGATCTACAACTTTGTTGGAGAAAAATTAGACCCCAAGGTCACAGTGGAGAAGGCATCAGTTCCAGACGGGGATAGCTCGGATTCCGATTCTGACATCAACGAAAGAACACTTGCAAATTCATTACTGCATCGAATTGCAGCCAGAGCAAGCATCATGCCTTACTATCATGTAGTTCGATGGATTATTGACAGTGTAAAGATAAAAGATAGAATGTTTATTTCAGCATCCGGAGTGCCTTTCGGCTCGTTTAAAGCAGAAGACTTGAAAGCAATGTACCACCTTCCAGACCCAAAGAAGGTGTATAACAAGGAATTTATCAAAGAATTTGCTGATGATAACAAAGTCCAATCCGACCCGATCAGAAATTGGAGGAAAAACCCAGAGAAGCACCGAAATGAAGCATCTGGGTCTTTGAACAACGATGAAAGAAAAAGCTTGGCCTCCAATTCCCACTCAATTGTGGTCATTTCACTCTAAATGATTTCAAGCATGCAGAAAAAGAAGTCTTCAAGATAAGAGGTTGTAAATTTGCAACCATTCCTGGAAGACAGTATGATCCAAAAAAGATAGCATTTGATGTCACTGCTCCAGTTTCAATTGCTCGTTTTGAGCATGAACCAGATATGTTCGATGATTTGTTTATTTCATTAGATAATTTTTTCCTCAGATTTTTGACTTGATCAAGTCTACATTTCAACAGGAGGAAATAAATAAATTTCTCTTATTTAGAAGCCAGAGGTTGTTGAGAGTACCTCTGGACCAGCTGAGAACTCAAATCCAAAAATCAGAGACAGAAGGTACATCCGGCCAAACGCTAGTCGAAACATCTACCAGCAAAATCATTACACAATCGGCTGTCAACCAGCCGATTGTACATGCTCAAAAAGTGGTCACTATTGACAAACCTGATGGCTCAAAGGGAAATACTGCTCAAATGACGGACAAATGCACAAATGTCAATGATGAGGTGCATAATCAAAAGGATGGATCAGATGACAAACGCACCAAGCAGAGCATAGATAAAGAGAAAAGAAAGAAATAGCCAAGATTACGGTTTCCACTAATCTTGATATTTCTTCTCAGCTATTAAAGCAATATGATCAGTTTGCTCAACAGCTTGGATTGCAGGATAAAGGTTCAGAACAAATAGAGCAGGATGTTGAAATCATTCCTGAACCTCCTACAGGGCAGATTGTATTAAAAGGTGAGGAGATCCCTCCTTTGGATGTGTTTTACAGCCCTAAACATAAGGCTGTTGTCAAAAGACAAAGAAAGAAAAGAAAAACAGAACAGGGTATATTTTGTACTCCATCAGAGGAGTTGATGAATATTGTTTATAAGAACGACAGGGAAACAGTATCAAGGGCAGAAATATAAAG
>JAXQQM020080629.1:0-26358 GCA_034641835.2 Pinus albicaulis | reverse complement strand
TTTTTTTGACATAATCGGTTGTTGTTTATATTTGAAAAGATGAAAATGGGAGTCAAAGCTCCATTGGTACAGGGCAGAATGTATGAGAGAGGGGCGAAATTGCTGTTACAGCAGTGAGAGCAGTGCCCCCTGCGCTTCTACAATGCTTGACTGTAGCGTGGGTTGTTCTGGTGTAGATTCGAACATACTGTGACAGTAAGAGAAGACATTTACAAAACATGATAAACAGAGGTTGTTTTTAGAGCCTATAGATCCTACTAAGGTTTGCCATCAAGACCTGTAGAACCCGCCTTCGCTGTGCAGAAAGAGAGCTCAATGTTTCTTGATTGCAAATGAACACTTGAGCATCAAACCGCTGACAATTTATTAAAGTGGTACCTGTTCATGGTAAAAAACAGAAAGTCTCATAAGCGTTGCATTTGAGGCTGCCTAGAGGTTTGTGACAGGCGTTGTTTGCATGAGCGTCGGCCTCCTTATTGAGGGAGCGTAAAACATGTATAAAATGGGTTTCATTCATTTGCTGGATGAGAGCGCGGCATCGGATTATTAATTGCTGGAGAGCTAAATTGGTGGCAGTCCGTTTATGAACCATTAAACTGATGATGATAGCTGAGTCTCCTATCACTGTTGTTGTGCGTATGTCGAGAACTTGGAGCTGGAGGAGGCCTTGGTAAAGTGCGAGTGCTTCAGCCTTGTTGTTGGACAGAGGGCCCAATCCCCATTCGAAGGATAGGATAGTATCACCATTGGCATTGCAGATGATTCCACCCGCTCCAGCCTTACCAGGGTTAGACTTGGAGGCGCCATCAAAATATAGGGGATGCGTATTACATCTTCTAACCCAATCTGAAAAATCTTTGTCCCTCATTCTAATTTTCCTGCTGCTGTTGTGGATTTGTTTACTGCTGGTGTCACATGTGGTTTGACCATAGATTTGACCCCTGTAGCTTTGATCAAGCAGACATCTGATGTAGTTTCGTTCTTCAACGAAAAGATCAGCAGCATCAATGCTTCTTTGGCACTTGACAACGATGGTGTCCAAGGCGAGCCCTTTTGCCTTATTATAAATCTTCCTGCTGTCAATTTTTTTATCTCTGAAGGTAATTTGATTGCGTGCAAGCCATATGCGCCATAACAGAGTGTAAGGGAGTGTGTTCCAAACACGTCTGGCGACGTTGTTCTTCTTGCGCTGCCAGGGGTAGTGCTTTTTCCATAGGTAAAGGAGATCAGCAACCGTGTTATGGGAATTCCAGGGGAGCTGGTTCTTCGGGAAGGCTTCTTTCCAACATTCAGAGGCGAAGGAGAAATTTATGAATAAGTGTTGGATAGTTTCTTCAGCTGCTTGGCAGTTTGGGCATCGGGAGGGGCCAATATGGCCTCGCTTTTTCAAATTATCAGAGGTTAAAACTTTCCCTTTCAGAAGAACCCAAATGAATAATTTTATTTTTGGAAGAGCCTCTGATTTCCAAACAGTTTTCCACTGAGCCCAGATAGGCATGGGCCGATCACTGAAACAGAGCTGATGGTAGGCAATTTTGACTGTGTAATTGGTGCCTGAGGGGTTCCAACAAAAGCGATCCTCTTCGTTTTGCTTGGTGGGAGCGAAGCCATGAAGCTGAGTCTGCAGAGTATCCGAGACTTGAGAGAAGCACATCGAGGGGATGACGGAAAATACCAACCAAACCGAGAGATGAGTGTTGAGTGTCCCACTTGGCTATACAGCTCAAGCTATGAATTCCTTTACTGTCAAGGAAAGTGAGAATCTGGTGGGTTCCAGGCTTGCTATTGATAGGAGGTTGCCCCACAATTTTATCAGCCCCTATTCTAATGCTGTTACCTCCCTTGGGGACCTTAGAGATGTTGGAAGTTAGAAGGATTGCTTTTACATAGGCCCAGATTTTGGTGTGAAATAAGAGGCATATCATGGTCTAATAAAAAGTTGCCTCTATGTATTTGGGGTATTTGGTTTCAGCCTCCTTCCACCAACAGGTTTCTCCACTAATAAGTCTCAGTTATCTTGCCACCAAAGACCAAGTTAAGTTTTGTAAGTTGTGGAGATCGATCTACCCCTCCATAATCGTGAGGTTGTATAACACTGCTTCCAATTTATAAGATTGTATTTCTTTTTTTCAATTTTTTCCCCCTTGCCGGAGAAAGTAATGGCGAAGGATGGCCTCTCTTTGTGATGAAGGCTGGCGGAGCTTGCGAGAGGTGAATGAGTACGAACGCAGAGAGGAGAGGCCAGATTTCAAGAGGATTAGGCGTCCAGCTAGGTTAAGCCATAAAAAACCCCATTGCTGCACTTTCCTTTTCATTTTGCCGATAATGGTGTCCCAGACTTCAAATTTCAGAGAGCCCACACTGACAGGCATGCCCAGGTATGTAAAGTGCCCCCAATCTAATTTGCAAGAAACCCCGAAGATGCTGGCAATGCTTTGGAGAGTGTGTGCAGTTGTGTTCCACCCATAAATGCAGCTCTTGTAGAAGTTGATCATGCCTCCGGAGTAACACATATATATATCTAAAAGCGTTTTGAAACGGCGAGCAATAATGTTGGAGGCTCCTCCCATTAACAAGGTGTCGTCAGCAAACTGGGAATGATTAATATTTTTGACTCCATTCCCAAATTTAATGCCGGTGATGAGGCCGGTGCGACGTTTGTGATCAAGTGCCCTGCTGAAGGATTCAGCCATCAAGATGAAGAGATAGGGAGGGAGGGGGCAGCCTTGGCGCAAAACACGGGAAGATTGGAAGGATGGCCCTGGCCTTCCGTTGATGAGGGGAGAGATCCAAGGGTCGGAAATACAAGCTTGGACAAGATTGATGAAGGGTGGGGCAAATCCCATTTTCTTTAGGACAACGAGGAGAAAAGAATGTCTAACACGGTCGAAAGCATTGGCTAAATCCAGTTTTAAAATGAAACCTTTTTCTTTTCTAGCTTGGCTGGAGTGAATAGCCTCTTGCACAAGCAGAATGGAATCAGAGATTTGTCTGTTTGCTAAAAAACCCCCTTGGTTCTCAGAGATGATGGAGGAAAGGATAGGTTTGAGGCGAGTGGCTATGATTTTAGTCAGGATTTTGTACTAAGAGTTGCAGAGAGAAATGGGCCGAAAACGAGAGAAGGTAGAGGGGCGTTTTTCTTTAGGGAGAAGGGAAATATGGGTGGCATTGGTAAAACCTCCGATTTTGTTCTTGCGTTGGGCCCATTTTATCATTTTGACAAGGTCTTTTTTTATTGTCCCCCAGTAAGATCTATAGAAGCTTATGGGAAAGCCATCAGGGCCAGGGGCCTTGTCTGGCTGAAGTGCCCAAATGGCTCTTTGTATTTCTTTTTCTTCTATATCCTTGGTGAGATCAGCATTGACTTCATCACTGATTTCTGAGGGCAGATATTGGAGCAGATTTGAGTAATCTTCAGCTTCTTTGGTTTCAGTTAAGAGCTCACTATAATGTTTTGAGGCTGCCTTTTTAATTGCTTCTTGAGAAGTTTGGAGTTGACCCTCGTCGTCGTTAATGGAGGTGACATTGTTTCTGACTTGTTTGACTGTAGTCTGCTTATGAAAAAAAATGGAGTTTTTATCCCCTCCTTGCAGCCACAACTGACGAGATTTAATTCTCCATTTCTGTTCCTCCATACGGTTGGCTCGATAAAGCTAGAAATAAAGGTCACATTCTCTAGCTTTGGTTTCTTGGGACATTCCCTGTTCCTCTATAGTGCTGTGTACTTGCTCCAAACTATTTTTAATTTCTGTTTTGATTTTTTTCGGCTCTTTATAGTGGTTTCGTGCCCAGTCTTTTAAGGAACTTTTGGTCCTTTTGAGTTTGCTTTCCCAGATAAACCCCGGTGATCCTTCGATGTGTTGGCTCCAAGTTTGCTTTACAATCTGGTCGACAATGGGTTCATTACTCCACAGAGGGCTATAATTAAAAGGGATGGGACCAAGAGAATTGTGTGCTTCAAGCACGAGCGCTGTGGGATAATTATCGGATATTGAAAATGGAAGTATGACAGAGTAAGCCGTGGAGTATGAGGTGAGGAGGGAGACATTAACCAATATTCTGTCTAGCCGTTCCATAATGTTGTCTTTGCCTAGTCTGCGATTTCTCCAGGTGAACCTTCTGTTCTTGGGCACAACATCAACAAGATCATGGTCCTACATTATGATCTCCAGCTACGTTCTGCAGGGGTCTTGAGTGAAACAACCCCCCCTCTTTTCATTTGCGTGGAGTATTAGGTTGAGATCTCATCCAAGTATGAGGTTGTTGTTGTCTTCTGCATCTATGTTGATTTGAAGAGAAGTCCAACATTGTGCTTTATCCCTGTAGTGGTTTGGAGCGTAGACATTGTAGATGACGATTTTTTGGTTGCTTGTTAGATTCTCTAAAGTGACTTTGATCCAGAATTGGCTGATTGTATCAGTTTGGTGCCTCCAGGCAGTGTGGTTCCAAAGAGTGGTGATTCCCCCTGAGGCTCCCCTAGAATCACAGATGCTTCCTTCATAGTGCTTGAGGCGATCAATAATCCCTCTCATTTCTTGGTATCCTTGCTTTGTTTCTTGTAACAGTAATATTCCTGGTTTTTCCTGATTTATCAAGTCTTTCAAGGCTGTGATTTTAGAGGGATGCCCTAATCCCCTACTGTTCCAGGATAGGGCTTTCATCATTGGGTGAGCGAGGTATGGAGAGTTGCTCGCCCTCCTTGATCTTTAAATGCCGCCTCCTTACTGTTTTGACCCAAGATGTAAGCTTCTATGGGGTTTTGAGTGCCCATGGCGATGTCTTTTTGGGCGTTTTCTTCTCTGTGTTGTTTGGTCGATCTCCTGCCTGGGCCATGCTTCCTATGAGTGTCCAGGTTGGCCATGTGTTCTTTGGAAGAGCTTCTGGTTGATCTGGGAGGAGGAGGGTCGCATGAAATGGAGGCAGAAGGTTTTGAAGGGGGAGTGGGAAGAAGAGATTCCTCTTGGGAAGGATGAAGAGTGATGGGAGGATCATCATCTAGGGAGATGGAGGAGAAGGGATTAGAAGACTCTAAGGATTTCATGGGTGGGGAGGGCGGAGGAGTCTGAGAAGAGGACGGATTAGGTTTGGAGGGAGCAGTGATGGGAGAAGATTTGGGAGCTGATTTGGGAGGAGCTCCAGCTAGCGGGGCAGCAGCAGTCTTTTTTTTCTTAACAATTTCCCATTGGTTCTCGTTCTGATCATTTTCATCGCTAACATTTTTAAAGCAACGATTAGCAAAGTGGCCTTACTCGTGACATACCTTGCATTTAAATGGGATTTGTTCGTAGTCCAGCTGCTGTATGTGTGTCCAGTCATCCACCTTCAGCTTGATTGCCTCTGGGAGACCCTTGCCGAGGTCAACTTCAATGCAAATACGTGCGCAAGCTTGCATATTGTCCTTGGGCTCACTCCTATCGATGTACTTTCCCACAGCATTTCCAATGGCGCGAACCGAGTCATCTCCCTAGCAATGAAGCGGGAGATGCGGAAGCCGGACCCAGACCGGAACAACGTTAGGAACATCTAGCTCGGGATCGAAATCTGGAGTCCATTTGTTCAGGTACAGCCCTTTGGAGTCCATGAAATAAGGGCCGTTTCTGAAGATTAAGTCCTTGTCAGCTTTTGATTCGAAGTGAAATGTGAAGTAACCTTTCCCACAGAAGCGAATGGAAATTTTGCCGCTGACTTTGTCCGCCCAGTTTTTCTCAGTCCAATGCTGAACCATTTTGGGAGATGGCCATAAGCTAGTAAATTTCCCAATGAGCCCTCGCTCAGCAAGAGAAAGAGCAGCCATTCTTGGCAGAGTAGGGGGCAAGACGACCTCTTGTAGGCCATCCAGCTTCTTGACAAAGGGCGCTGGGTAGGTAGAGATTTAACAAGGGCAGAGAATGCTGATTGAGCATCGGCCCCCTCCGAAGCACCGCCCGGAGAGGCCATGGCAAGTCAGCGAAGCGAGGAATAGGTTGAAGAAGCTAGGGCGGGCGTGCAAAGGGAGCACGGGCCAAAGCCATGAAGGGGCGGAGGCGTGAGACAGATGGAGCAGCCAGAGGAGGGGCCAGATCGCCTCACTCAAAAAACCAGAGCACCGCGCCAGAGGAGAACACCGCACTAGACCAAGGAACGCAGGGGAGGGCAGCACTGAGCGTTGCGGCCGGTGAGAGCGCCGCAACCAGCCCACAACGAGCCGCGACCGAAGTGACCAGAAGTTCGGCCTTCCAGACCTAGCAGAGCCGCGAACCTTTTCTGCAATCTGGATAGCAAGTTTTATTGAAAATGAAAACAAAAGCTACAATTTTTTTAATGGACACCAACGGGTTCAATTTTTAACCTTGCAAACAATTTTGAATGTTACAAAGAGCATTCTTGCTCATTTTTATGATATCATCAACATTTCAATGAATGAGGTTATTCAACAACACTAATGCCTCATTGATTTTAGCCATTTCAACAACTTAGGCTAAAAAATGAAAGGGTGTCGGCTTCAACCGAAATTGCACCTGTTTGCAATGTGATGCAACTTAATTTCAATAAATACAAATGACTCAAGAGAACTTCCAACTATGGAAATCTCAAAGTACAAAGTGTGCTCCTCAAATGATGGAGGGAAATCAACAATCCAACAACTCAAGTACTGATTGCAACTATGAAGAAACAATGTCTACTCACAATACAATGTCAATGCAATACAATATTTCTGCAAAATATTTGTAAATGTGCAGCTGAAAACACTTGTGCAAGAGGCCTTTAAGGCAGCGGAATTTTCCTTCAAAGAGTTGTTTTGCACCAATAACAACTCGTCTTCAAATGTCAATTCTTCATAAAATCACCCTCTTATATATGCCACAAATCATAAAATGGAAAACTTCAATTTTCTCTATGTGTTCAGTCCATTTGCTCACATGTCATTTCCTCTCTTTTTTGCTATTCATGTTCTTTCTCTGCTCTTCCTCTCTCTGTTGGTCTTATATATGCCACAAATCATAAAATGGAAAATTGCAATTTTCTCTATGTGTTCAGTCCATTTGCTCACATGTAATTTCCTCTCTTTTTTGCTATTCATGTTCTTTCTCTGCTCTTCCTCTCTCTGCTGGTTTTTTTTTTTTTTTTTTTTTTTTTTTTTTTTTTTTTTTTTTTTTTTTCTTTCTTTCTTTCTTTTTTTTTTTTTAATTAAAAAAATAATTATTTGGGATTAATTAAAATGGGGTTTTAAAAAATTAAAATGGAGATTAATAATTAAAATGGAGGGGAATTTAATAATGAGGGAAGGGATTTTAAAATATGGGAATTAATTAAAAAATGTGGGGGAGGGAATTAAATAAATTAAAAGGAGGGGTATGGCTTAATAGGAAATGTGGGGGAGGGAATTAAATAAATTAAAAGGAAGATTAATAAGATATGGGAGAGAACGAATTTAAAATTAGATTGGTGGAATGGAGTGATAAGGGGAAGTGCGTAAGGGTAGGGGAGGGCGTATGTGAGGTGGAGGATGGAGGTGTAAGGGTTAATGCAGAGTTGGAGGTTAGGGAGCGCGTGAGTAAGGGCCGAAAGGGAGGTGGGGGAGAGTGCGTTGAGTGGGGAAGAGTTGCAGGCCGTGGGTAAGGCGGTAAGAGCGAATGCGAGGGGGTATAGCAGTCGAGCAGTCGAGTCAAGCCCGTGTGAAAGGAGGGATAAGGGGTTCGTTGGTAAGCGTAGGGCGTGATGTAAAGAAGCCGAGAGGATGCTCGACTAGGAGGGGCGTAGGAGTAGGCGTGGATAGCGGGTAGGGAGATTAGTAAGATACAAGGGCCGTGCTATTACAGCCGTGAAGAAAGGAGGGTTGTGAGGATGAGAGCGTTGAGTGTGAGGAGTTATGGGAATGGTAAGGGTTTGGGACGTGGTGGGATGAGAGAGTAGAGGCCAATTTATTCTGATTTTATCTGAGCGAGAGAGATTCGCACAAAATCTTGTGAGATGAATGCGATTCAGAGGTTGAAGGCCTGTTTCACAAAAAAACCCCGAATTTTTTTTAGATAGCTCAACAATGAAAATATTATCAATGATAAAAACTCGAGTAAAAAACTTTCAATGGAAAAACTCATAAATTTTCTAGAAACTTATTTTAAACATTTTTCCAGCAGCTCCAACATGGTGCAGAATTTAAAATGCAGAGATTACAGAAAAAATGAGCAGTGAGAAAACCTTCAGATGCACAAAGCTGCGTTTCTTCAAACCAATCTCTGAGTGCTGCCACGGATTTTGAATGCTGCTCTTTCTCAAAACCAATGCTGCTTCTTTTGAATGCGGCAAAATGACTGTTGCAACAATCTCTGAGCGCTGCAAAAATTCCAAGAATTTTGCAGATATGCACAGGCCATAAATGGCTCACTCAATTTGGAGCAGGGCCAGCAATCGCCCGCTCTGATACCATGTTAAACACCATGTAAAAGCACACACATGGTGTATGAGAAGAATAACACACACACAAGAGACTCAACACACAATGAAGGATAAGCTTGAGGCTCTCTTATTTTTCCTTTATACATGATGTACATTTATAATACAATGGTGTGACTCTTGGTTTCACATTCCAAGGTCACTTGGACTCCATTGTGACTTTTCGCATTCCACACCTACCCATGTAGGATTAGGTGTTCCAACAAATATTGATTACCTCGGTGAACTGTTCAACGGTAGCAATTACCTCATCAAGTGATGCATCATTCATTCCTGTAATCAATCTGCAAAACTCTTGTCCTTTAACAATTTTAGCAGGCTTAATTTCTACATCGTATTCTTGCATGGTAGTTGCCCAATTGGCTTTGTTTTCTCCTAGTTCCTTCTGTATAAGTACTTGTCTGACTGATGAAAAAGGAACAATTAATTTGACATGAGCTTTCAGAAGAAAAGGGCGAAAATATTTCACCGCTTTATAAACTGCAAACGCTTGTTTTTCGACTCCTGTATAATTCAATTCAGCTCCTTGAAAATTATAACTAAAAAAGGCAATTAGAGTTTCAATCTTTTTATCATCTGGTTGAGTTAATACCGCGACATATGATAGATCAGAAGCGAAAGTATATAGAATGAAATCATTGGTAAATTTTGGAGTTGAGAGAGAGGGAGCATCGGTGATTGCTTGTTTAATAATTTGAAATGCTTCATTTTCCTGCTCTCCCCATTTAAACAATGCATCTTTATTTATTATCTTTTGCAATGGAAGGACAATATGTGAAAAATATGGAATGAATCTTTTTACGAAGTTTATCTGTCCTAAAAAGGATTGCATCGATTTTTTGTTATGTGGTAGTGGAATTTCTAAAATTGTTTGAATCTTGTCGAGATCAATACAAATTCCATTTTTCGAGACGATAAAACCAAGAAGTTAAACTTCACTTAAAGCAAAAATTGACTTCTTTGGATTAAGAGAAATCCCAAATCTTCTACATATTTCAAAAATATGCTTTAAGTCATTTAGATGATTGTTTCTCTTCTTCGAATATATGGTTATATCATCAAGATATACGACCATTGTTTGATTTATCAATTCTTTAAAAGAAACATGCATGGCCCTTTGAAAAGTTGCTCCTGCATTCATTAATTTGAATGGCATTTTTGGTATGCATAGGTTCCCCACTTTGTTTTGAATGTAGTTTTTAAACGATCCTCTGGATGAACCAAAATTTGGTTATATCCTGAAAATCCATCTAACAAAGACATTAATTCTGAACCTGCTACTGACTGTAAAAAAAAATTCCATTGATGGTAAAGGAAAATTATCCTTTTGACATGCTTTGTTTAGATTTCTAAAGTCAATACAAATTCAGATATCATCATTCTTTTTTCTTACAGGTACTAGATTAGAAGCCCATTTTGAATGTCTAACATGAAAAATAATTTTATCTTTTAAAAGTTTGTTTAACTCATTTCTTATTTGAGTTTCCAAATTTGGATGTATCTTTCTAATCTTTTGTTGGATGGGTTGAACATCAGGTACCATAGGAATAATATGTTGAATGATATATGGGTTGTAGGTTTGAAGATCTTCATAATTCCATGCAAAAATATCTTTGTATTTTCTCAATAAGGAAATGAACGCATTTCTTTCTTCAAATGAAAGGTTAAGCCCTAGGTTTATATCTTTATGTTCTTTATCAGATCCTAAATTAACTAATTCAGACTTCAAAGTAGAACTTTGTAGTTTGCAATTGTTGATTTTTTTTAATCTGCGTTTTAAATCGTATAAACCTTCAAGTTTTACCACGGACTTTGGTAGAAGATTCTTATCATCTTATTGCTTGATTTGATTATCATGTTCATCTTCATCTAGAATTTGATCATCATATGATTTTTCAGAAGTAAGAAAACTGAAAATATCACCATCGTCATTGAAGACTCGCCAACTAGTAACATTATCTGGCACAGATGGACGAAAAATCAATTCGATAGAGAATCTTTCAGGACTAAAATATTCACGTGGAATTAGCTTGGATGCAACGTTAGCCAAAAGATCAGCATTGGCATTTTGTGATCTAGGAATAGGAGAGATATTGAATGCTAAAAAATGAGATGTGAGGTCTTCAACTAGAGATTGATAATGTTTCAAGTGAATTGAGAGACCATGAATAGTTTTTCGTACTTGTCTTACGACAATTTCTAAATCTCCAAATACCTGAATATATTGTATATCAAGACTTATTGCTTTACGAAGACCTTGAACTAAAGCTTCATATTCAGCAGTATTGTTAGTGCATTCAAACTCAATTCTATATGCTAACATAGTTTTTTCACCTTTTGGATTAACAAGTACGCATCCTGCTCCTACACCATCATTGGATCTTGATCCACCAAAGAAAATTTTCCAGAACAGGGAATGGATTATTGTTTCTTCTTCGAAATTTAAGCATCTGGACAAATTATTTTGGAAAAATATTTCTATTTGTGAATTAACATAATTGATCAAGAAAGGTGAACTTTTAGCATTAAAATTACCCAAAAATGAATCTATAGAATAATTACCCAAAATATTATTATTGAATGCTATGGGTTCATTTTCTTCTCCAAGATCTGTAACTGAGTATTTCATATGTTTTTCGTGATCAACTCTGATTTCGTTGGGTTTTCCATTGTATGGAAGCCACATGTGAGACCAGTCCGTTGAAAAATATCCATGTAACTTTTCAAACCAATCTCTGCTAAGAACTAAACCGTAGAATTCAAGGATATCAGCAATCAGTATATCGATAATTTGAGTGACTTTTGGATTTGATGACAATCGAATACTTACCGAGTTGATTTCTCCTAAGACCTTAACTTTTGTTCTATCCAATTGAATTGTGCTATTGATGATTTATGGGGTGCTATATTTAATTTCTCGCAAATTGAATATGGCATTATATTGGATGTTGCTCCAGAATCATTCAAACAGTTATGAACATTTCTATTGTATATTTCATAAGTTAAGACGAAAGGAGGTGTATGAGAATTGGATCTATCACCAATCAAAATAGCATCTAAAGCATTTACTTTGTTGTAAATTGGAGGCTTCCCTATCCCATTAATAGCTTTAGCAATAACAGTGGAAGGAAGAGGAGATGTAGTAACTGCATTCAAATATTTCAATAAGATATTTTGTTGTTGCTTTAATTTGCTAACTTCATGAAGAGAAACATTATCTTTAATGTTCTTCATATCCTCGACAATGTTGTATTCAATAGTATCAGATACTACCAAAGTTTTATACTTAGGATTGGGTACAAATTTAATCGGCTGAGATTCAGTAATAACTTGTTGAGATGGTTTGACCGGTGGTTTCTTATTAACAGGTTTGTCATTAGCAATAGAAGTTGGGACCTTCTGCTTCTGAATTGATTGATTTGGTTCTGCGCAAGCCTTACTTCTTGTGATAATAGGCATTTCTTCAGACTCTATCTCTTCATCAGATGAATGTAGGACAAAGTCCCATAATCCATGTAATTCAGCTACTTCTTCATCTTACGATTCGTTAGCAGAAGATGTAGTTTCTTCTTCTTCCTCTTCTTCAAATTCAGCATTAGAAATGATATTGGGAGGTTCTGATACAGATGACTGATTTTTTCTAAATGATCTAAAGGGTTTTTTAGTAGAAGTCTGAGCAACTTGTTTTTTTATTTCAACCACTTCATTTGACATGGTCTTCAGGACCTTTTGCAATCCCTCAAGATCGAAAGGATCTTTGGGATTTTTCTTATTTTTATCATCTTTGAATGTTATTTTTATAGATTTTTTGTCTTCTAACTCGGTTTTCTTTTCTAAAGCTACGATTCCTCTTTCTACAAACAAGGCTTCCTTCATATTTTCTACAAGGGTAGGCTTATTGGCTCTATATGCAAAAATTTCTATATTAGAAGGAAGAGAAGATATGTACCACTCTATTTGTACATCCAATCCTAGTCGAGAGGTAGCTGGAATTTTATTCAATAACTTGTTAAACCTGGAGTTTAAATATTTGATCTTTTCATTTGAACTAGATTTTAAATTAGAAATATCATTGATTAAGGATGAGATTGTCCTATCATCACCATATTTAGCAAGAAATAAGTTTTGAAAAGTATTCCAATCTCCTATTGAACCGGAAGGGAGGGGAAAATACCAGGATCCTGCAGATCCTTGAAAAGTATAAGGAAACAATCTTACTACAACATCTTCATGTTGCATACCGTGGAGACTCATAGCCAACATAAAATTATTGAGATGTTCTTCAACAGGAATACCATCGTTAGGATTATATTTTGGTAACCATTTTTCTGGAAGATCAGGGAGAGGATGTATTTTTTGCATTTGCACAGCCCTCGAATTAACCCATGGTAGATTGCCCATTGTTTGAGTTGATGTTTGTGAAGATGAGCTAGTGGGTCTAGAAGCAGATATGGATGGAGAAGAGCTTACACTGGACTAGTACTACTTACAGTAGCATTGATTTTTTGAGTAGAAATGGGTTGATGAAAAGAAATGGGTTGATGAAAAGAAATGGGTTGATTAGAGGAGATGGTGGAAGTAAATGGAAATGAAGATGATGTGATCTCACTGATACCTGATTGAAATGATGATGTCGTTGCTTTCTTACGATGAGATAAAATAGGAAACTTGAAAGGAGTTGTCCCAAGTTTTTCACTTTGTGATCGAGTTAACACACCAGTACTTCGAAATTTAGATGTAATACTTTCTTCAGAAACTTCTGGTTTGGTTATCTTATCTGGAGATATAGATATTTGTTCTAATATTTCAATCAAAGACTGAACTTCAAAAGATTCAAGAATATGCTCTGAAAAAGGCCTACGAGGTAATGTTTCAAGAGATGTAAGAAATGGTTCTACCGCTTTAGGCTTATGACTAAGAGATAGTGAACGAGATCTAGAAGCCGTAGAAACTTTGGAGGGAGTTTGACTCTTAAGTTGGCTTTTCAATTGAGATTCAGTTTTATATGTCATACATAGTCGTATGCCCTCCTTCTAGCGGAAAAAAATGTTGAAAGTTGGAAAGTGACTTCCTCAACATTAGGGATTCCACCCGGTCGGGAGGTTAGTGCAACTCCTTGCTACTCCTTTTCCGTTGAAATGGTGGGTCCGACTGGGGATATAGGGACCAGCTTCCCGTATAAAAATGAGTTTCTAAAACAATGGAATATAATCAACACAAATGGAATGATCTATTCTACTGATAACATAAATAAAACTAATTCTAAATACTTCCCGGGATGGACTGATTCATATGATTACAGAGTAAGATTTCATAAGTATGAAACAATATATAGATCATTTGTATACTAAAATGAATATAAGCACATTAAAGAAACGAAATCAATGTAATTGATTTAGTTGATGAAGAACATTAATCATATAACAGCTTTCAAAGTCACTTATCCAATAGCATATCATTCAATACATTTTATCAATAGTAATAAGAATATATATCATTTCAATGCTTATTAGAAAGAGACTAATAGATAGAAACAAGTTTGTTATAATCTCATAAACATAAAACGATTAATACACAGATAATAGTACACGTTGCATCATAGCTTAGTTCTGAAAATATAGTCTCTGGGCTCATACTTTCAATTAGATACTTATGTTTAAACAATAGTGTAAGTTCCAAAAGCCACCCTCTCAAAAATCTGGACCCCTTTCGAAATGCATGAAATGGGTTTAAATACTAATTAATATTACAAAAATATAATACTTGTGAAAGAAGTATTCTTAATCTAATCTAAACTATAAACTAAAAGTTAGGAAATTAAAATGTAGTAGTTATAACAGTCTCAAGACTGTTTCTCAGATCCACTCTCTAACTATTCTTTGAGCTGGCAAATTTTGATCATATATTCGAGTTGGGGGGGATGCATTGGTTTCATTCTCATCTAGGCCGTGAATATTGCATCATTGAGTGTTGGAAGAAGTTGAACTACTACGTTGGAAAGACGCCTTAGCACTCCCAATTGATTGTGCGGCTTGATAAACAAATACCAGTAAACTTTCATATTTCTATTTTTCAAGTTTTCTATGTCAAGAGCTTTCCTGCTTGATGTCTCTTGCCAATACTGTTTCAAAATGCTGACTTCAGGCATAGTGTCTTTTGGAATTTCCTGGGTAATATTAGCTTGTAGAAGAGAATCTTTTATATACTCAGAGATGTTAAATGACATGTTTTTAGCTCTAATGATAGCTAATTCTGCACTTTTAATTTTCATGTCCCAATCTCCAAATATGATATCCTTTATTGATTCTTCAAGGCGAGGAAGATCAGCCACTCTCCCTTTCATTGTGTCTTGTCAATCTAGATACTTAGACACTTTATCATCAGTTTCTTCATAATAAATCATCAAGTCATAAATTTGAGTGACTAACTGATCACTTATTTTAATCTTCTCTTGAATCTGTTGGTATTTTGGATAGAAAAATGTCTGTTGGTTTACCATCAATGTTTCCGATTTGGTTGCTTCTTTCTTTACCTCATTAAGTTTTGGATTCTCTTGGAGCTTTTGAATGTTCTGTTGTAGTTGATGGACTATTAAATCGTTCTCTCTAATTTCATTCTCGAGTTTGAGTTTAAGACCTTCAAACTCCATTTGCAGATTATTAATATTTGATTGCAACTCATGCTCTATCCTTTGTTTTTCAATGAAGAAACTTTGCTCCATTTGAGTCATTTTTTAATCTTTCTCCATGATTAATAACTCAATCTCTTATGCCTTATGAATAGTTGTGTTTGCATAAGCACCTGCAAACTAAGATAATTAGCTAAGTTCTTTTCCTGGAATTCACTGTGTTCCTTTCCAGAGAACTTGCCTTGATGTTGTGTCCATAGGTATTTCTGGAGAATCTTCAATCTTTCGCTTCTTCTTTGACCTGGATACAATAGCTTTATGCTTTGGACTGTAAAATACATCCAAAGGAGGTATTTCTTCAACCTTCAGAATTATTTCTGTTGTTAGAAAAGCAGGGATAATTTCCATGTCTTCAACCGTTGTTTCTTCTTGTCTCTCCTCTATACCATTGATCCTTAGTGTCTGATTTTACTTAATGGAAATTTCGGAAACCTCTACAGTGAATGTGATTTCTTGAATTTCTCTTTGATCTTCAGAATCATTTAAATTAGAGGATACTTGTTGAACACTTGATTCACCTACATGAATTGTTGTTCTTAGAGAATCTTGAGTGGTAAGAGTTTCTAACAAAATAGAATTTTGATCAGCAACTATATTAGTATCAGATAATTCTTTTTCAAAACTTTTAGAGTCTTGATTAAATCTCTCTTCTTGTGGAACATCTACGATTTTTTATTCTACCACTGGTACTTGTACCTGAGCTAGAGGAATCGGAATGGGAATTTGTTCTGCTTCTAGCACTTGAATTCGAACTTGAGGAACTTGAATTTGAATTTGTTCTGCTTCTGGCACTTGAATCTGAACTAAAGGAATTGGAATTTGTTTTGGCATTGGCCTGTGGAACATGTAGTCTAGAAAATGATAATTCATCTATTCTTGATATTGTTTGAATTGTATTAGTTCTTCTGGACTAAATTTCACAGTTGCTATTTGCAGAACCCTTGAGAATTCTGGAATTGATTCAAACACGTCGTCAAATTTATCAGGCTCGCTTGCAATGCCTGCAGCTTAACTCGATTCATTATTTCTTTGGCAACACCATATGCATCATTACATTTGTTGGGCAGAACTGGGAAATTGAAGGGTTTTAATCGATCCATTTCAATACATGCATGCTCGAAATTGTCGAGAGTATATGACCCACATGTGATAGGAAAAGTTGGCCAAATTGTCTTTTTGGCTTCTTTCATATATTTAGTCAACCCATTATCTACACTCTGATAAGCAATCTCCTTGGCCAATAATTTATCTAGTATGTGTAAGGGTAGGACATGAGGGCAATCATGACTTCTGAAAACTCAGATGTACATGAAAAATTCTTCACCAAACCATCTTCCTATAGACCTGAGATTTCTATTGGCTTCATGGGCGACTCTAGAGATTTTCCTTTCGAAAATGATTTGAAAAACTGGGAGCATTACATCATTGCATATTTTAAATAAATGGGAGTGGTATTTTGATTCCCAAAAAAATTCTAACTGTACAAAGATGGTGGTTTTGACTTCTCTAGTCTGTTTCCATCCTAACGACAGAACTTCAATAGAAAAACAAATAGCATCTAGGATAAATGAACTCATATAAAAAGGAGTGATTGTATTGGATGGGAGATTAAGATTTTCTCTATAGACATTGATACATCTAATCAAATTATCAGACATAATATTAACCCAATCAAGGATATAGCCATCAGAGGTTGCTTCTATCAGGGGTGTCCAATCTTCTTTAAACTTGGTTGTATTTGAAGACCCAAAAAGACGACACACCATTGAAGCAATTTGCGAGAATGGGCTTTTAAGAGAAACTACTGAGTGCATACCCTTATTGTCACGTTTATGTTGATTAGGATCATTTCTCCAATCCTTAATCACATTTGCAGGGTGCTCATTCTCTCGCATAAATTCTTGGACAAAAAAATTGTCATATCTTTTATGGGGTTCGGGCAATTTGTACATTTCCTTCAAATCTGCAGGCCTAAGAAAACCAATGATTGTTCCACTTTTGGTAACAAACTGTCTATCTCGGATGTCCACATGATCTAACACCCACCTTACTAGGTCAGTGTATGTAGCATTTTAGGACGTGCAGCAATTCTATGTAGAAAAGAGTTAGTTGTGTCAAACCATGAGTCTGAATCTGAGGATGTAGAATCATCACCTATAGCTTTTCTATTCAAAATTACTTGTGTATTCTCGCTCTCAAACAACTTATACATCCCTTCCCATCTTAAGGAACCAATTTCTGGGTTGCACATTGTGTCTGAGACTAGAGGAGCCATCTCTTGATCTTCTTCTTGCTGAAAAACCAACTGAGTTGGGGTGGCGAACTTCCTTTGTGCTTTAATCAGCCTCGGCATCCTTTTATGCCTAATTTTCCAGAATTACCCTGTTGAAAGAAAAACCAGAGAGCGTAAGCTGAAATCACGTCAAATGCTATCAATTGTCGTATCATCTTAACTCATGCATAATGGGAATCCTCAGTATTAAACTGAAATAATTATAAAATCATTTACAAACCTCGAGATCATAAAACAACTGAATTACAATTAAATTGATAGTATGGGCTTCATGTGAATTTGGCAGTTGTTACTTTATTGGGATCCGTAAATCGGCCTTTTCATGATTAGCGAATTTTGACGTTTCGCAGCAATGCGCGATATGCAACAATGCAATATTGCGATGGTTTTTCCTGTTGAATGACGGAATGTGATATCGGCATATGTCACATGTTAGTTTGTGATATCGTTATCTGCTATATAACGTATTTCGCAACTTCATACATCGGCATTTCGGGCATTTTGCATATCAGCAAAACCTTTTCGCTTATCAGTGTTTTCTGTTTCGGTGATTTATACTTCGTCGATTTCCTGCTTCTTGTACTCTTAGTCCTTTATGGGTTCCTTGGAGCGATTTTTCATGATTTTCTTATGTTTTTTATGAAAAAACAAAACTTAATCTAATAGATTCAAATTTATAAGTTCTAAAATTGATTTAACCTTAGGAATTATTTAAAATGGTCCCCATTGTTCTTTCTATACTATTTATCTAGAAAAATGGGGGGTTGTTGTAATACTACAACAAGGCGTTACATCCTATCCCACCAGACTTCAAAATGTCGAAGATGGGCTTACAATCGTTGGGGAGAAACAATATGATGATGAGCTAGTGCACACAACTCTAAATGGGTTTTCCAAGGAGTTGTGTACAAGTTATTTCTAGGCGAGACACACTTCCAAGATAGGATCGCTTATGGAGTGCCTTCACTCATGAGAAGCTAAGAGTCAGCCTCACAAAAGGTACTATCAACAGCAGTAGCAATGGACCGAAAGTTGAGAAGGAGGAAGAGGAAAATGTATCCCTTGTTGGAAAAGGAAAGGTGAAGAAGGCTCTCAATTAGGGACAGAACTCAAAGGGACACGAGAAGAAGAAAAAGGACCTGTCGAAGGTCAAATGCTTCGAATGTGGTGATTTTCGCCACTATGTCACCCTGTGTACAAAAATGAAGGACAACAAGGGGAAAGAGCAAAGAAAAACCTCGACAGAGATAAATGAGTTGACCTCTAGGTTGGAGGAGTTTGCATTAATAGCAGTTTTACCTCCAAATGGAGAAGGAGCTTGATACTTAATAGTGTCATGATGGGCGGGATCCATTGTAGAAGCAGCAAGGAGATGGTCTGAAATAGATCTGAAATAATACTGAAGTAGAACTAAATATTTTCCAACAATGAATTTATTGTTAACTTGATCGCTTAGTGTGGAAGGTTGAAGGAAAGAAATTGATTTTATGACTTAAACTAGAACTTAAGAAGCATAATTAAGCATGAATTTTCAGCAAAGAATAGAGATATAAGATAGCAAACATTGATTACAGAGTTCGTCCCTAATGGACTACGTCTCTGGGTTCGCTTTCAAGATGGGCACCAATTTTATTAAGGATTTATC
This sequence comes from Pinus albicaulis, assembly GCA_034641835.2. Lineage (NCBI taxonomy): Eukaryota > Viridiplantae > Streptophyta > Pinopsida > Pinales > Pinaceae > Pinus > Pinus albicaulis. Next base: position 7,299 of record JAXQQM020080629.1, on the reverse strand, counting down.
CAAGTCTTTACACAAAAATTAATTAGACTGAACATGCTCGCAGGCACCTCTAGTCTCTGTCAACAGAAAGACCTCTCTCCTAGCTTTCCAATGCCCATCTCAGTGCCCAATTCCGCCTCCGGACGACCAAGATAAACCTGAAAGAAAATTTTCCTCTCTTACAGAAATCTAAATACAAGCCTTCAAAATCACTCCCTCTCCATCATGAGCAAAGGTGTAATTTATAATACAGGTTCAAGTCGAACTTGGGCCAAAAATGGCATGTGGTTGAGTTAATTCAATGTGGTTAGGTGGATAGTTTCTCTCAGTGCAATAGTATTCTAACACCTTAGGGATTAGGTTGACATGGTGGATAATAATATCACGCACATATAACATCCAAAACCCAAAAATAAACTTTATGATAAAATTAACACCAACGGTTTTGAAAACAGTGGAGCAATGATCAGTTTGGCATGTGAATGGTGGGCGGTCTAACCAATGGCTTCCACCTAGGCGATTAGTTCCGATGGCTTCAGGTTGACGGTATAATTGTGCACTGACTCTGCATGTGACAATTGTCTACAAGCCCGGCGGTCTTTTCTACTCTATAGTTAACTGCTGCGATCTCTCAGCAGTCAGGTGTTAACATTACGACTACGTTCACATGTTGATTGCAATTTCTGACGTGGTTAGACTACGTTTAATATATGGTTTTATTACATAGTTTATAACATAGTCCGCAAGTTTTATCACTTGGGTTTTTTTTAACATAGTTTAAAAAATTTGCATAGTTTAACACCATAGTTTTGTAACATGTCATGTTTGTGCTAGGTATTAGCTTAGGATTAATGACTTAGGTCAGTGCTAGGTCTTAAACACCATAAGTCATACACCACCTTAGCATAGTTTTACCACTTAGGATTTAATACACCTTTTTATATACCCTTTTTCCACACCATGACATCACTTGTATCATGCACCAAATTCGAACCAATTGAAGACTCTTTCATCCAGAACACTGGAGAACTGAAGATGATATTATTTAGTCTAACTAGTCGTTATTTTTCAACAGCTAGTTGGAGCTTCTCATATCTATTTAATTGGGTCTCCTGATCAATTTTTTCATCAAGTCCTGATGATGAACCACACTGGCTGGTTCGAAACGCGTCGACCAAATTTATTTGGATGTGATTTTTACCGAAATTTTTTTTTCACATGATATTATCGATCTGAACTAATGCAAGATTCTCTTGGATCAATCCTCTCCACTTCAAAGATTTTGGACCAACAAAATTTTGATTTAAGCAGATATCAGGTGAGGGTACAACTCCCTCACTCTTCCATTCTCCATCCACTCACCTTGCTGGGAATCATGCCCTTTAGTCCCACTTGAAGATATTCAACATCTCCATGCCTTGAAGTGCGAACCTTCCTATCCAAGATGGTATCTTCCTGCAACTCATTCATATACTCATGTGCGAAATCATCAACTGTAGGAATCGGTGTATCTTCCTCTGGATCAATGATCATCAGAGGTTCATACAACTTTAGATTTTCTACATTTACAACTGAATAAATGCGCATGTAAGGATGTAAATCTAACTGGAATGCATTATTTCCAATATTTTCCACAATCTTGAAAGGACCATACCTGATGGGTTTCAGTTTCTTACCTTCACCTTTCAACTTTTCTTTACTGATATACAACCATACTTGATCACTGACCTGAAATGATGATCCACTCGATGATTGTCATGGTGCATTTTCCCTTTGCAACACTACGAAGACCTGTTTAACATGCCTATCATGTTCTTCCATACTAGCACTGAAAACCAAGATATCATCTAAGTAGATTATGACAAATTTATCAATGTATGGACAGAATACATCATTCATAACCCCACATGAAATATTTTGGAACATCACACACACCAAAAGGTATCACTAGCCATTCCAATAGCCCCTGCCTAGTTTTAAATGCAATTTTCCAAATGTCATTTTCTACAATCCAAATTTGATGATACCCACTACGCAAATCCAACTTAGTAAAATAGACAACATTTTTCAACTGGTCAAGTAAATCATCTATCCTGGGAAGAGGATACTTGTTCTTGATTGTAATTTTTTTAAGGCCCTAAAGTCGACACACATTCTCCATGTCTCGTCTTTCTTAGAAACCAAAATTATGGGTGAACCAAATGGAGATGAACTGGTTCGAATGAAACCTTTTTCAACCAGCTCTTGGATTTGTTTCTGTATTTCTTCGTTCTTTATGACTGACATGCGATACATTCTGACATTAGGAAGAGGGGCATCAGACATCAATTGTATCTCATGTTGTATTCCCCGTTTAGGAGGTAGATGTTTTGGTTCTTTAAATGGACTTTGAAAGAATCTACCACTTTAACCAAACTATCTTTAAACTGAGATTCACAACCTGAAAAAACATCATGTTGATCCTTATGTTGTTCTTTTACAACCATGATTACATATCTTTTAATTGAACTCATTAGCCTCTTCATCTGATTAACAGTAACTAAATCCAAGTGTGTTTTGATTTTATGTTCCCTAACAATGTATTCAATCCCATCTTTCTTAAGGTCATATTTATGCTCTTTTCTATGAAACACAACATCACGATCATAGAGGTAAGGACTTTCTAGCACTATTCCACATGTCTAATGGAATCACATCTAAATCCACTTCATCAATGTAATTAGCTGTGATGGAATATTTTGAACGACACTATTTTGTGATATTAATCTGAGTCTTTTCTTTTAGCCAACCTAATGGGTATGGTCTTGGATGATTCTATGTCTCCAAACCCAATTTCTAAACTAATTCTTCAGATATTAAATTTTCCTGTGATCCACTGTCAAATAATGTATCTATTTTTGTGTGCTTATAAGTTACCCTTATGTGAAATCATTCAACTCTTTTATCCTGATCCAAATTATTTATGTTTGAAGAAGATGCAGAAGTACTAGAACTTGAACTAGCATTAGAACTTTTACCTGTCGAAACCATTGCGGTTATTTTCCTTTCACCACATGAGTCGGAGCCCAAATATTCTTGGATTGTTGTATTAGCCTTCTTTTCACCTTTATTTTTCTGGAACTTATTTGGTCTGAGTTCTGGGTGAACTTTCCAACATTTGGCTTCATCATGTTTGATCCTCTGGCAGTGAGAACAAGTAGGTCTTTCACTTTCCTTCTGAGTTGTCGTTGTTTTCTTTCCCTTCGAACTTCTCTTCCTCTTGTTGTCTTTGGAATCTGTTGTAGCTCCTAGAGAAAGCCTTGAGTTGCAAAATACTAGTGCCTAGGACATCTTAAAAATCAGAGGTTGAATGTGAACAATTCTATGAAATGCCTCTGACAAAATCTAGAATAAGAGAACAATGGTTTTGGTGGTTCATGGATTGAGAAGACCTTGGAGTCGATTCATGTGAATTCCTTATACTGTGAGAGGGCTCAAGAGGCTGCGAGGCTTGGTGGCTTTTAAATGGGCCAAGTATCAAACAATGAATAGAAATCTTAAAATGTGCAAAGGTGTTTGAGAGAAAATGGAGGAAGAACCCATGAGAGACATGCTTAAGATATTTAAGAATTTGTCCCCTATGAACTCAGAGGAAATGAATATGAATGAGATATGGAAAACAATAGAGGTTCGTGGAGCGCGAATTAAGGGAGTACAGCAAGATTAATACATGAGCGTTAACACCTAAGCGTTATACAAATATGAATTCATGAATAAAATTGCAGACCACCGACGGCTACATTACACGAACCATCAAAGCAGAATAGCATGAAAGATGATTACACATGAAGAGGAGATTTCTGATAACAAAAGAAAACAAATACATACTTCTCATTACTCCATCTGGAATCCAAATATCAGCTCTGTATTATATTGAGTTCAAACAACTCTCCCAAATATGTGTCTCAGAGCACAGGGAGCACAGTCATACAAAACTACAGCAAAATTCTTCCAAAATTCCAAAACCTTGGTTTCATCTAAGAACTCCCTACATATAGTGTTCTCCCTAAAGGTTTATGATCGAATATTCTGTCAAATATTGCCCCACACAGGTGAGATCAAAATATCCTAACAAACTATCAGAGCGTGCTTCGAGCAATCGCTCCTGTAACAAAAATCAAAACAGAAATGGGTAAAATCGAGATTTTACGAACAAAACATCATTATCTAACAGTAAAATAAGCAAAACAGTTAGCCACAGAGGCCAAATTCCATAATCGTCAAGGGAGTGGCGAGAAGTGGCGGATGGTTTTGACGGAATTCATTTACATTGAAGTGAGCGAAAAACAGGCCACGAAGGGTTATTGATGACGTGACAAAGTGGTTGGACCCGCGCCTGCAAAGCACATATCGCAAGATTTCGCTCGGAGCAACGGGTGGTAAACGTTAAAAGTTGCGGGGAGCAATGTGCGATGGCTGGGAAGGTGACATGGAGGGAAGGTGGGACCCGACTGCAGCCCGCGGAACGCAAATCTTAACACTAAATAGAAATTGTAAAATTTAAAGGATGCGAAGTGCGAAGCACGAGGAGGAGGTAAGTAACGTGGCAGGGGAAAGTGGGACCCGCCCGCGTCGCACATCACATAATTTAGCATTTGGGGAATATGGTAAACTCTTAAAACTGCGAAGTGTGGTTTGCACTGAATGGAAAAGGATGTGTCAGGGAGCGGTGGAGCCCACTGCAATCGACGAGGCTATGATATGTAATATGCATTGGAGACGGCTGTGGAGTGGAGGGGCGGAGCTATTACAGTAGGGCCAACCGCATCGCAACTAAAACAAAAAAAAACTTTGCAGGCGCTTAAGCAGTAAGTTATAAATTGTGCAACATGCGACGTGCGATGCGCTAGACGCTGTAAAGTGCGAAAAAGTGAAGGGTAAGAAATATGCGGAATATAAGGTTTTGCATCCAAACTTGGGTGATGTAGCAAGGTTGGATGGGTCCCACCAAGTCGCATCAGCAACAAGATAAGTTTCGGTAAAATTCTTTAAGATGTAAAAGTGAAGAATTGCGAGGAGCGGGGTCGCAAATGAAGAAATGTAGCGCGGAACTTTAGAAAATGGAAAGTGAAGGGTAAGAGAGGGTAAGTGAGGGTAAAGAGGAAAAATGAGATGAATGAGGGCATAAATGAAGTTTGCTCACCATTAAACCTTATTAGTCATATTTTCCCCTTTCTGCTGAACTGAGATGCAGATTGATTCCCTTGAAGCTCTTTGACAGTTAGGACTTGCCTTCCTTTCTCCTTCTCCCCTTTTTGTGCGGTCACGGGCCAACAAAATCCTTGATTTCAAACTATTTGGATGATTTCTGTGAAAACTTGAACGGTCTACCACCTGATTCAATATGTATGGCTTGAATACACACTTCATCAGAGTCATTAGAATTAAACATCAATAATGTATGTTGTAAATAAGAATGTAAATTGCCAATGTACTTTAATAAAGTTTCATGTGTATCCAATGGAATACCAAGCACCAAAGCTTTCTTCTTGAACTCCTGAGTAAACTCCTAAACATTCTTCTCTTTACCTTACCTCAAATGTTGCCAATCAATAATAGCTTGCTGCATATATCCCAAAGGAAAGAATTTTTTTCTGAGAGCTTTTAAAAACTTAGACCATGAAGAGATGACTTTACCTTTCCGCTTAAAATCTACTTTAGTTTTACTTTCCCACCAAATTAAAGTTGTTCCCTCCATTCTAAGTGTAGCTAACTGAATTTTTGTTCCTTTATCAGAAATTTTTTGAATTTTACAATACACTTCTAACTACTTAATCCAACTATCTAACTTTCCAAGACTCATTTCACCATCATAAATAGGTAGTTGAAATTTTACATCAAGTTTCAAAAGAGATTATTTCTTTGGTTTCTTTTTTGTTTTAGAATCTGAACTAGAAGAAGAAGAAGATGATGATAAATATGATGGAGGAGAAGGAGGTTTATCAACTTTTCATTTTCCCTTTTCCTTCTTCGATGCCTTCGAAGAAGAAGCTGCATCTCTCGCCTTCTTATCTTCGTATAGTTCTCCCAACATCCGTTGCATGTTTAAAAACATTTGATGAATATGTTCATCGCCCATGACCTTCACTTCAATAGTTTCACCTACATCAGATCTTCCCATTGTCGATTATTGAGCGACTTTCCGATTACCAACTTCTAAGTCTATCTCGTCGAGCATTCCTTCTCCACGTCGGAACCTAGACCTGGTTAATATTCACTGGAAAAAATCATACCAAACACAACCTTCTCTGATACCAAAATATATGATCTGAAATAATATTGAAGTAGAACTGAATATTTGCCAACAATGAATTGATTGTTAATTTTCACACTTAGTGTGGCAGACTAAAGGAAAGAAATTGATTTTACGACTTAATCCAGAACTAAGAAGCATAATTAAACATGAATTTGCAACAAAGAACAGTGATAGAAGACAGAAAACATTGATTACGGAGTTTGTCCCTAATGGACTATGTCTGCGGGTCCTCTTTCAAGATGGGCGTCTGTTTTATTAAGGATTGATCCAAGGAAGTCTTTACACAGAAATTCACCAGACTGAACATGCTCGCTGGAACCTCTGGTCTCTGTCAACAGAAATATCTCTCTCCTAGCTTTCCAACGCTTGTCTTGGCGCCCAATTCCGCCTTCGGACGACCAAGATACACTTGAAATAAAAATTACCTCTCTCTTACAGAAATCTGAATACAAGCCTTCAAAATCACTCCCTCTCCATGAGCAAAGGTGTAATTTATAATACAAGTTCAGGTCGAACTTGGGCCAAAAATGGCATGTGGTTGAGTCAATTCAATGTGATTAGGTGGATAGTTGCTCTCGGTGCAATAGTATTCTAACACCTTAGGGATTAGGTTGACATGGTAGATAATAACATAGCGCACATATAACATCTAAAACCCAAAAATAAACTTTATGATAAAATTAACCCCGACAGTTTTGTAGACGGCGAAGCAGTGATCAGTTTGGCATGTGACCGGTGGGCGGTCTAACCATTGGCTCCCACCTAGGCAGTTGGTTCCAGTGGCTTTGGGCTGATGGTATAACTGTGCACTGACTCTGCATGTGACAGTTGTCTACAAGCCCAGCGGTTTGTTCTACTCTGTGGTTAACCGCTGCGGTCTCCCGACGGTCAGGTGTTAACATTCCGAGTGCGTTCACATGTTGATTGCAATCTTCGACGCAGTTATATTATGTTTAATATATGGTTTTATTACATAGTTTATAACATAGTCCGCAAGGTTTATCACTTGTATTTTTTAGAATAGT